>JAUEKU010202816.1:0-17076 GCA_032274805.1 Gypsophila paniculata | reverse complement strand
GGGAAATGGGAGGGGTATAATTGGAAAATGTGTGTAGGAAAGAGTAATATGAGTGTAGGAAAGAGCACCACCCTAAATTTTTTGTTCTAAATTTCACATGTATTTATTAGTGGCATAGTGGTGGATGCTTTGAATTTTGGGAGGTCACATGCTCAAGACCAAATAGCCTCATTTCTTTGTTAGCTTTTAGTTTTCTCCATTTTTTTCCACATCTCCTTCATGTCATTTTTGTTTGTTGTAGTAGAAAATATTTATCCATGTTTTCTTGTGTGGAGTTCTTTTTTCTTTTTTTTTTATCCCTTTTATTTTATTTTTTTTCATTATAAACACATTCGAAACACTTTTCCCACATTTGACCCCAAATAAAACTTTAATCTACTTATTTAAGTGCTTAGTATTTATATCTTAATTATTGAATTCACTTGGTGTTATCCCTTATTATAAAGTTATTATAAAGTCATTAATCTTTTTGGTGAGATTTTGAATTTTATAAAAGCCGAATTGACTTTTAAGCTTTAAGAAAATGTCTTATTCCCCACATAAATAGTTGATCCACCACTAAACGTAAAAATATACGGATTAATTTGTAAAATATAACTTGTCATATCAATTGTAGTGCAACTACTACTTAATATTTACTCTATATCCTAACATAATTCCCTCACATTTTTCGTTGCGCAATTCAACTCCTTCCCTTATACGAAATATAATTCAAAATAAATGGTAAAGTAAAGGGTATTTTAGGCACTTTTGAGGTCAATGCTACACTTACAAGAGCTCTCCTAAAAAATCAAACCAAAAACAAAATTAAAGAAATATATGAATTCAAAAGGACATATTTTGTAAATTTATGCCAAGTTACATTTCATTCCTAAATCTGCCCTTGGTAGTTAAATTTCATAATTCACAATTTTCACACACATCCCAAAACATATCTTCAAAAGAAAATGTTATCCATGAAACTGACCACACCATTGTTCTTCGGTTTCCACAACATTGTACAAAACTAAATGGCATTACAGTTTCTCCAAGATTGATGATTGCAGTGTGGCAATAAATTCCATGCCAGTATACCACTCCATCATCAATCAAAAAGTCATGCCAAGCTAAATATCGTTAAGAAGAAACTACAATGAGAGGAAGTATATGTAGGCACATATATGACGTGGCACATACCGTAAAAGGAATCACTAAGAAGAACGACGGCATCTTAAGAGACAAAGAAAACAATACAGCTTTCATCACAAAACCAAATAAGGTCGGCTAACATGATGGAACCGTCCATAAGTAATAATCAAACTATAAAGGAAAAAGTTTGGAAGACGTGAAAAGTAGAAACACAGCTTAAAAAAATAAAATATGACAGATTTAGGTTCTACTCACGAGGTATATAGCCCTTGACAAGGGATCATTGAGCGTTCTGTATGCTTCAATTACTCGAGAAGATTGATCAGCTGCATATTCTCTTTCCCTCTGATTAAAGTACATGTAGATAAGTCCAAATAAGGTGAAAACCTATTGCATAAACAAAACATACAAGAGGAATGAACACAAACCTCGGATTTTGAATGCACTAGATCAGGGTGCAGTTTCTTCTGCCAATTCTTATACTTGCCCTCTAGACTGCCCTCCTCAATATCAAACTTTTTCTCCCTGCCAAGTTTTTCAATTTCAATTTAAGGCTTGTCTTAGCAAAATGTCCACGTAAGTCACCTCTTTTGCACCGACATAAGGACCGTACATTCATGACCAGATATCAGATTGTTCCTAAGCACTTAAAGTTGTACTGTGAAAGAATAGAATGATGTACTGGTACACTAAATAATCTGAAAAGGGGACTTAGAAATTCAAAAGGAATGAATACTCAAGTACCCAAGCTTATAGAATGCTGAAACCTACTACTCCGAGGTTCACTTTCTTTTATCATTAAAATGATGACAAACTAGTATAATTTCATGTATACCAATATCATGGGGAACAATGGATATTTATTGAGATAAACTCAAGTGTGACTAGGCAACTCTATAACATATATACAAATTTATGGATTATAGAAGATAACTTTGCAAATCCGAGCTGCCATATACTTTACAAGTTTAGTCGGACACACAAACCAGGCCATCTAAACACAATACTAGACACTTTTTAGGTAAAACAACGATACAAAAAGTCAAAGAAAAGCCGAGACTGATACTTGGGCATGAACCCAATCCAAACACTTGCAATCACGTGAAAGCCCAAAATATTTCAAATTCTTACGCCCTGCTCTAGTGAGCTTTGAAATATGAACCCAAACTCATTCAAATATTTATGAAGTGAATCAAACTAAACAGCTACACTAACTTTGGCTGCACTTTGCACCTTGCAGTTGGTGTATACTTTTGTCTGACTCATTGAAAAATAATCGTGGTAAGCATCGGTTTTTTTGTTCCATGAGATATTTGTTACCATTTGATCAAAGTATCCAATTCATATTAGTGCATTAGTAAAAATAAATCGATCATTTTCATTTCCAGTAAAGTCCAAAGCACATCATTCCAATAAATGACTATTCACTATTGTGATCATTCGTGAAGTACAGTATGATCACTTTTAGACGTTTAAAAATGATCACAATTTATTAAATGACGGTCACAATTAGCCAAAATCAACCCGTGTACGCGTCCACCAGAAAATCGAGTACAATCATAAACCCTAATTGAATCAACAGCAATAGAACCAAAACATAATACAATCTCAGCACAAAGTACTCAAACAAACAACCAAAAAAAAGAACATCACAACAAATTATAAGCGGAAACCGAATATATTGAGATAGGAAGGTAAACAAATGAATGAAACGGAACGAGTACATACAGACTGAAAATACGGAAGTGATCAAGAGAAGGATCAAGAGGCTGAATACAACCACAAGAATCACAAACGAGAAACAACTCCGAAGTCGGACTAGAGCTACAATTCCAGCATCCACTACGATTCGATATCGACGAAGACGACGACGAGGAGGTTTCGGAGAGAAATCGTTTCGAAAAATTGGGAGGGTAATTGGGGAGGGGGGTTTTAGGAGAGGTATAGGAAACACGGCGAGGGAATGTGGTGGAGATAGAGTGGGGGAATGAGGGGAGTGTGTGGAGGTGGCGGTGGTTGTTGCGGCGGAGGAGTGTGCGCCATATGTTGGAAGTCTTCATTTGTGATGGAGGAGTGTTGACGATGTTTGATTATTTGAGGAACGGTGATTTGAATTGTATCACAAATACTCATTCATGTGAGACCGTCGTACGTACGAGGGGCTCTTCGTGAGAAAAAGTACCCGTTTTAAGATTTAAGGTACCTACTTTAAGGCTTAAGGTGACCATTTTAACAGAGGTTAAAGTGGTCACCTTAAGTCTTAAAGTAGGTACTTTAACCCTTAAAATGAGTATAAAATGAGTACTTTTTATCATGAAAAGCCCGTCGTACGCGTACAACGGTCTTACGCAAGACTTACTCAATTGTATCGGTTCTGGTGTACCGGATTTTTGAATTTTTTCGGTTCGGGGTAAATAATTGAATTAGAAATGTCATTGGGCGGTGGCGGAGAGAAAAAGTATTATACAACCGGTTGTACAACAACCCTCTTTGATTTTTTGAGCATTTTAATAATATTTATGAGCATTTTGTAAAAGTTTGTATACATAGCTCAAGAAATTTATAACAATGCTTATAAATTTTATGGTACTGCTCAAAAAAATAAACTCAGTTGTATTACAATTGGTTGTATAATCTTCTTATTAGGTGGCGGATATGCTTCAAAATTCACTCATACGCGCTCCACGTGGCGGTACAAGTTTTTAATATTGCTCTTGCCCCATTATTAGTGAGTCTAGAGGTGGCAAACGGGTCATTTCGATCGGTTTCGGATCGAATTTGTTTGGATCGATATCATTTTGTTTATCCTTATTTTCAATTTGAACTCCTAATTGATTTTAACTATTTTAATTTAGTGCGGTTTCGAGTCAGATTAATATCAAATCAGATGATAAATAATCACTTTTACTCATAAACGAAGGATTTAAAAAATCGTTGAAACTTTTGATTCACAAATTACTGGTTGAAGTCCTACGATCAATTTGATACTCTAACACGTCTCCTCACACGAATGCCCTAACTCTAATACCATGTCAAGGAACAAACTCAACAAAAGTTTAAACTAATGGTTGAAATACAAAGATAGATTTTATGCTCCATCAATATTGTTTAGAATAATCATAATTAGAGTCACAAGTGCTTTGAGCATACAACAATATCATTGGGAAATTACTCGTAAAAGCTCATATTTAGTGACGTCCTCAAATGAATGCCATGCTTGCCATAACATACTAGTTCAATACCATTTGCATTGGCAGATAAATCTTGACAGATTTTACAAGGAGTTTATAACAAAGTTTTGGCATTAGTTCTAGGCTATTCTTTCTATGTAATCAAACTTGTACAAAACATCGTTTATGATTTGTATGGTGATTATTCTTGTTCACGAAACAAAGCATCTCATCCAATAACTTCACATCTATCTCCAGGCTCCTAATATACATCGCATCCCCGTAAATATATACATACTTCGCTCCTCTGCCTTCTCGTTTCTACGTGGGCTTACATTCTGAAGGAACATAATTTTGATACACGACATTATCCTAATGCCTCAAAGACAGTAGCCCCCTAGCAAGGTGAGGATGTCGGAGGTATGAAGACTAGCCCTTGTGAGTTGTGACGAGACACTGAGAAACCGTTACCAGGAGAAACAAGGTTTTAATATATCAAGAGTCACTAGTATGGTGCTTCACTGGTGTAAAATCGGCTGGTGTATGTGTGATGTATGTAAATGGTGTAAGAGAACTTATCAGCAGATTTTGAGCTGGCACTAGTAAAGAGAATAATTACTCAAGAGACGACCAGCCTTCCAGAGACGATATGCAAACAACACAGTTTCCATTTCCTTGGCTGACCAGTCTTCTTATTATTCTCGTGAATGCTATCTAGTTCTGGATTCACTGAACTATCTACAACCGGACTGTTTCCAGCAGAAACCGCATTTCTGGACCAGCTGCCTATTGGTGGATTTTGAACCGGTGATGTCAACGTCATATCAGGATTCCCTCCTTGTGTATCAGAATCGTGGTCTGTAGACCTGATAAAAGACAAACAACAGACAATCAAATCAAACTACTTTGTATGAATTATGCTATGGTGAACCGGTGAACCTCACAAGACCGGCCAAACAAATGCCGAATATTCTCTCCCTCCGCTCAAGGTGGGTGTGTGTAGCAGCGGGAAGAAAACAAGATAACCTCTTACATAATGAACATATATTAACGAAGCAAAATGGCTTACTAATCTGGTTGCAATTTTTATTATTGTAATGTAAAATACGCAATAACAACTTTTCGGAAATGATAATATAAGAATAATTGGTTTAGTCAATCAAACGCGACAAATTTACATTGTAGCTTTTAAAAACTTTTTTTAAAATTACAATCTTTTATATAGATTTTCACTTCAGATTACAACCAATTCACTATTCCGAGAGAATAAAAGAGCATATTCCGTTAATTTTTAAAATTTGCCTCAAATATTTGACTTAGAATGACCATTTTACCCTTACTACTAATACTTTACAAATTCAACCTAATTTACCTCACTTCATCTCCTCTTCCCACAATTTTTTCTTCTCACAATTTACTTTCTCATCTCATATCATTTCTCTCTTCTATCACCTCATCAAATTCACTTAACATTCTCTTAATTCTTCAATCGATAACAATTAAAATTTTGGTTGTAAAGGTAAAATTTTTTAAAGAAGCTATTTAGAAGTGAAATCAAAATTTTGAGAAATGAGGTGAAATGATTGAAAGACAAGAGGGGCAAATTGTTGATGGGTTTAGATGAATGGAAGGTTGTTCAAATTTATAAATCGAAATAGCAAAATAGACTTCTTCATCAAGAAGTACAACAGTTTTAACTCTTTCATTTTCTATTTGTGGTTGGGCTCATGTTAAAACCAACATAACAACCACAACAAGATTGAAATTAACAAAATATTTTACAACAAACTTGCTCAATTGTAGTGAGGGGTATTAATAATTCAATCAAAATTAAGATTAGATTTCACAACTTCAAAATAAGGTAATTAGTATTTGAAAGTGAATTTTGAAGTGGTAGAGATAAGTGGGAGAGAGATGGGTGAATTGAAAGTGAGAGAGGTGAAAAAATTATTTCTAAAGTAAGAGAGGTAGGGAGGGGTATTTCGGTCCATTTTTGACAAATTCTACCGGAGTTGACTTAAGGTACCAATTTCAGATAAAAATCTATATAAAAGGTTGTAATTTAAAAAAAAATAAAAAATTTAAAAGGTGATTTTTTTAGAAAAAGTGATTTTATAAGAAGGTTTTTAATAATTTACTCTAAATATTAACCAACGTTTTTTTTTTTAGAAAATTTCTAATTTGATGTTAAATAAAGCAGGCTTAGGCCGTTTTCATTTTCTTGCTCTGACGTTTACTAATCCAATGTTCACCTAAATATGATATGAGTACTATTTACTTAAAATCTTAAGTACTATAATGCACCGAAAAATTGTTTAAATGTCAGATTATTTCGAATAAAATCTAGGGTGAAAATAGAGGGTATACAAAAACGATTTTATCTAATAACGATCTTTATTTAAGAAAGAGTTTATTTAGTTTGATTTTTATCATTTTGTATTCAATTAATTTCAATATGAATTGATCTTTATTATCAATGAATTGATAATTTATATATAATCATTACTATCAATGAATTGATCTTTCAACTCAAATGTAAGGTGAAATCAAAAGTGATGCAAATAGTAAAGTTATATGACCGTCAAAGACATTCATAAATAAATTTGATGGGTAAGTTTCATCGATATCTCTGAAATTTCACTATTCTCATAACTTATACCCGTGGTTTATGAGAAACTCATTTGTGCCTTTGAACTTCAGTGTTAATTATCAATCATGCTCAAATGTCATACTCCGGTTAGTTTTGTCTAGTTAAGTACGTGATTATACAGCGTATTGGAGATTACTTAGCTTCAAATTGACTTTTATTAACTTTAATTTAATCATCACATTTAAAACGTACCCACAATTAGAAAAATTGTGTTTTCCTAACTTTTTTAAGGTGTATAGATTTAATTTAATTATAAAAATGAATTTGAGGCTAATTAATTGCTACATCACTTAACGGATATAACGTTATTTAGACATGGGACAAAATCTTGTGTGAGGCCTTTGTACGCCGTACAACGATCTCTCATTGGTTGATTGTCATTATTTATTATAATGAAATATAATGTTCAACCAATGAAAGATTCGTTGTACGGTATACAATGATCTCATGGGAGATTAACTCTAGACGTGGTTGAGAAAATGCACAACCGATCCAACCAAAAAATCATTCAAATTGAGCTAACCTTAACCCAAACAAACGACTTATTACTATGGTAACGTTAACCATAATGGTAACGTTAATTTGTTGGGAGCTAAAACTTGTGGCTTTAATAGCATTCTTATTGCTGAAACACTTGCTTTAAAAGAAGGTGTATTAGCGGCAAAATCGTTAGGAATTTCAAAACTTATTATAGAATGTGATAACCTTTGTGTTATTAACGCACTTCGAGATACTTGGCGAGTCCCATGGGAAATTTCTAATATCATTTTAGATGTTAAATTTGAACTTCGATCTTTCCAAACATTAATAATTAGGCATTGTTTTCGTGAAGCGAATAAAGTCGCTGACTTTATGGCAAATTTCGGACACTCTTGTCCGACTCTTTTGAGGTGGTTCGAAAGTCAATGGCTACCTCTTACCTTTCTCATCCGGAAGGATGAAATAGGTTGGTCTTACTCTCGTGGATCAACCTAGTTTTCTTACCTTATCAAAAAAAAAAAAAAATGCTTTGCTCAATTATTATGCACAATTAGAATCTATAGATTTTACAAAATATTGTGCAATTACTCATGATAATAAGACTTGAAAATTTTTGAAAAAAAAAATGCCAATATAGCTTCATCAATTAACTATACATTAATACATATGATATTGAAATTAATCCAAAATCTTTACATTAAATTGAACATTTCCATATAAATAGTGTTAATCTAAAAGTTCTCTATGCTCTAGAAAGTGTGTAATAGATCTAAAACCTACATAAGAGTAGTATAAGACCAAATAAACAGGAGTCTATGTCATGTGAACGTTACAGCCTCATATTACATTATTACCGAATACCGCAACAAATAGTGTGTACAAAGTTTCTAACATTTGAGCAGTTGAAAAGCTGACACTCCCAAACAAAAATCATAAAATTATTATTTAAGACGAATATGTTTGTCTTAATTTTATAACGGGTTAAATAGTACGGAGTAAAAATGAAACATAAGTAATTAAGAAAAAAGAAAAGACTTAATTCATATAAACAAATTAGATGATACTTGACTCGTTTCATTGTTAAGACGAATATATCCGTCTTAAAAAAGACATATATAGAAACCTCCTTTTTTTAAATGATATTTCACATTTCTCAAAATTATCATCGGTAACCTTGAACTTAATAAAATTGATTTCTAAATATCCATACTAATACCAATATTTGAGTTTTTTAACTGGTAAATTTTTATAATAAAATATATTTATAATTGAGTAATAATATATATGTTAATGGTTCGATAAATTATCGGAAACAATTATCTGAAAAGTGCAAGAACGTAACATTTAAATGAGGTGTATTATAGCATTTAGGGTTATTTGAATGGCAAAATCTTATTTAAGACGGATATATTTGTATTACTCATTCTATCCATTTTACTCTTATTTTTAAAGTTCCTTAAAATTTGACTATTTGAGATAAAGTACAGTATATGAATTATTGGTTTGGGGAGTAGAATAACAAGACTATAAATCAGATGTATCATCATATTCAAGTTTTAGGTCTATTTACAAATTTCCACAAAAATTCAAAAACTTTATAAAAAAGTTCAGAAACTAAAAGATTTGAGATACTAGTGTACCTGCTATATCAGTTATATAATCTTATTACCCGTATTAATTTAGAAACTCTTTTAATAATATCCTTTTAATTATAGTAACAATATTTATACTTTTTATATCCTATTTATCAATCAGTAACTACATTTATCAACTTACCATTATGCTACTATTAATAACGGATTCTTAATTTTTCTAACCAATTTACCTAAAACTATAAACAATTTTTCTAATACGGGGATCAATGAAGCAGTTCAAAATAAAAATAATTTCAAAGATTTTCACATTTAAACTAAAATATTACACTCATCCTCCAATTTAAGAAAACAATCTCCGAATCATTTCTATTTAAAACTCTTTAACATGCGCACAAATTACCCATATTAAAAAAAAATTATATTATAAATAACCTTACATTAACTCAAAATAAAACCCAAAATAAAACCGTCTTACCAAACACGACCTGATATTTTTAAAACAGCTCCAAAAACAACACATCTCAAACAGAGAATCTCTGCAAAGTTAGATCACCTCTCATCTCAGTCTCTCTCTCTTTCTACTTTCCTTTGATTCCTCACTTTCCTCTCATTCATTCTTCTGCCCATATAATTATTTCCTTCCCAAAATACCCTTTTATCTACAAAAAAAACCCATAAAAAAAATGGAGATCCAAGAGAAGCTAATGAAGTACAAAATACAAGGAATAGTAGGAGCGACGATATTGGTATTAGCATACGGGGCAGTAAAAATATCTCCGAGATTTGTCGACTTGGTAGGGTTTTTTTGGCCACTATTAGCATCTACAGCTTTGTTTCTAGGTGTGGTGGTTGTGTTTAGTCGTGTGACCCCACAGGCTACCGATAGTCTCGGTGAAAAAACTGCTGAAGGTCTCTTGGATTATGTTGCCGGTTCACCCGAAGATTTCGGTCATACCTCTTACAAGACCGAGTGATCTTTTTTATTTTATAATAAATATTTTATGTAATGTAATGTCTGCGAAAAAAAAATGAAAATGAAATATAGTGTTATAGTTTCTTTGTATTTGTACGGACTAGTGTGTAGAATGAAATTAATTACCTCTTTTTTAGTCTTATTCAATCTTTGTTATAGCCTATTTTTATTTTTATTATTAGGAAAAATTATCAATTATAATTTTATAAAACACCCAATTTTCAACTTACAATTTTTAAAATTTTTTTTTTAACAAATTACAGCCAAAATTTTACCTACTTTTGCAAATTGTACATGACGTTCTATGATTGGTGGTGTATGAAAATTTTCATACACTTAATATAAGTGTATAATCTTCTTATATTCACATGATTTTCAAAGGCGTACAAAATGAAAGAGTTTGCCAATCAAATCTCTCTTGATCATTGAAAATTCATTTCCATATTTAAAGAAATGAATATTGCATTTCTAGTTGTTCTCATTTTCTAAAATGAACAAGTTGTGATAATTTGTTTAACTATAGTATACTATTCCCTCTTATTTTACGAAATTGTTCAATTTATCTACTTTTTGGCTTTTGGCATAAATATTAAAGAACGTAGATGAGTGTGACTAGCTGATAGTCCTGATACTGATACGAGTACGCAGCGAAATTAAACGGTAAGATAAGTGACCCTCAAACCAGACCTATGGCTCGACAGATCGTGACTGCAAACAAGACCTTTTGCTTGACAATCGGGGCTCAAAAACTGGGAAACGCGTCCTAACAGTTGAGGGCAAATTATCTCGATAATTCTGAAATTTGCTTTTCAAGTTTTCTGTGAAAATATGGTGTGTTTTATTCAATTCCAAATGCAAGCTTAAATAGCCAAAAACAACTATTCGAGTACAACTGAAAAGGCCCCTATTAAGAGTGCCTCATTAAGGGAATTAAAGCTACAATTTAAAAGCGGGAATTAAAGCTACAATTAAAAGCTAATTAACCACACCATTACAACCTTGTCTAGTAATTAAAGGGGAAATAAAACAATGAGTAAATATCTTCCTTAATCCAAGTGGGTAAGCAAGTTTACGAACAAAGTCACCGAGCTTGTTGGTTCTCTTCTGCCAGTTGAAGTCACCATTCCAAAGTCACCTATCGTTGCATCATCATTTGGGACCTTCGTTTCTTCATCAACATCGACCGTATCAAATAGTTATATCCAACATAGTCATTAGAAAATGGCCAGTCAAATGACTTGCACAATAAGTCGATGCCTGCTTATCAACTTGCCATTTGTTGCCCATGTGCATGTCTTACATTTGTCATGAATGCTCAAGTGTGACATTTTTCACACATGTTCTTATTTTAAGACTAGTTTCGACTTTACAATAATAGACTACCCGCTAACAAAAAAAGTGTTTGGGTCTAACATAAAAGTTAATGCAGTAACCTAAGTATATGTCGATTAACCTTAAATTAAATTCCTTAAGGTACCTTTATGTTACCCAATCAGAGCGGACTTAATTGATAGAATATTCTAAATATCCATATTTAAGTGGCCTATAATAAATGTTATAACCACCCAATTTGTGCGATTAAATGTCTCATATTTGGTTCATCCTGATTTCTATGAAATCAAATTATAATTGTTAATGGACACCTAATATCTTTGATAATCTCTTACTTGTCCAAAACGAGTGTGCTTACAAGTTACTAAGTTAGATGTGCATATTCAATTTTCTTGTCACTAAATATCTCGCCTTAACAAATGGAGTGTCCAGTCACCCTCTATTTAAGGATTTTCTTATATTTAAGCATGACCACGTATTTAGCAATTTCAACTCTTCAAGTGATGTGGAGACACCATTCCTAAACTCGTATTTGAGAGGATAATCTCATCTTGCTTATACATGCCCCTTCACACGTTTAATAGTCGCCAAATAAATTCTTTTATAACCCCGTTCAACGACAAGGCGTTTGACACTGTCATCAAGTCAATCTAATCCCCGTATAATAAATATGCGATAATTTCAAGTTTAAGGAGCCGATTCCAAGTCAATAACAAAATATTTTTATGACTTATAGAATTATCGCCGCGGGATATTTAATACACGCTACAACGTGTATCCATGTAAAAGACTAGGATGTCCCATGTCGTTAATCATGCAACGAAATCATTAATCAACTTACATACTAGTCAATTTAGGTCATTAATGCACCTTCGTAATGGCCTAACTATGGGCAACTATAATTAACATCTCTAGTTTGTTGTAATAGGTTTTCATTTTCTAGACATGACCTGACTAACCTATTTGGAGATAAAGAGATTTTTGACAATTAATGAATAATAATTAATGAAAAACATATGATATAAGACGAGTATAACAATTGTTTTACAATCATATTCAAAACAACTACTTCATAGCCATTCTAGGATCTGTTTAATGCCTATTACAATAAAATATGCATCTCATTTTGAAGAAAAAGTTTTAAAACACTTACCGTTTAGGTCGAATGTCACTTAACTTCTTATTTCAGGTGAAAACTTACGCTAAGCACCCAAAGCAAGATTACATAATAATGTATTAAGTGCGTTTATAATTGATGGGGGGAAGACTTCAACTTTTGGCTCGACTCGTGTTGTCCGGATGGTGTTTCCTGCAAGACGAACAAACCAACCTTGGGCTATACAAAAATATCCGATTATCCGAGCTGATCCGATATTCGATTCGAATCTGATCTGAAAAAATAGGATCGGATATACGTATCAAAAATATTTAGACATCAGATCTGATACGGATATAAGCTTTCAAATTTCGGCATATGTTTGCATGCCAGTCTGAAAATCAATTCAGCCCAATATATGTAAATAAACCATTAAAATGAACGTTGACCCACTTATCTTAACCTAAATGTTCCACTTGAAGTTTGATGTATGTTGCCGCAAACCAATTTTTTGTCTCCTTCTCTAACTTCTCAAATCACCATTAAAAATTTTCAATTCTCACATCACCATGGAGTCTTATACATCTTCAAAATTTTACCTCCTTCTAAATGTCACATAATCTCAAATATTTTTATAACTAATATATTTATTTCATGTTTTAATTAATTCTATGTTTGAAAATCATTTTATGAGTTCATAATGTTGATTTCTTTTCACATTCTTTGTACGTATTTTTTTCTTAGATTGTGTAGTTTTTATCGATTTATGAGGTCAACTTTTTGTACTTGGTTCTTTGATTTAGAGGTTTAATTTGTTATTTGTGTTTGATAATTTAGAAATTTATGGATTTATGATGGACTATAATTATGAGATCAGTTTTTTTTTTTTTTAAAAAAATAATTTGGGTTGACTGTAAAAATTGTAAATTTACAAATCGGATCATATATTGGATATATGGATATCCGATCCGATTATTTTGGATACTAAAAATCGGATATCCGAAGTCATTCGGATAGGATTTCAGATAGTAAAATTTTGGAAATCGAATACGGATATTCAATCCGAATGTCAAGTTCGGATCAGATATCTGATCCGTGCTCAGCCCAAAACCTAGCCTCGGGGTTTGTGCCGAGTAAGCCCCACTCATGCTTAAGTTAGCTTTTGCTTAAGAGAGATATGAATAGTTTTAGTGAGATAAGTTGTTACCTCTTTTGAGTGATAGATAAGCATTAACTTTCATTAGTCGAAGTATGAAAAAAAAACCTTAATTTTATACTAAGCCTTGAAACCGAATCTCGAGTGTCGAATTGAATATTGAGTATATCAATCAAGTAGCTTGGGTTAGATATATGAGTAGTATCGTCTAGACTTAAGATGCGTACGACGTAAAAGATCGAGTAGCATACCCATCATAGTGGGAGCTATGTCATGACACATATATCATACTATGTGTGTTTCATATCGACCATTAGGAGTGACAAATGATTCCCTAATTCACTGTGTGAGCCCTATGGACTATGGTGTCCAGCTTTGTTCACTGCCCTTTGACTTAGAGCTACATATGTTATAAAGTCAAGACTTGATGTCGCTACTTTAATATGACTCTAAGGACCAAAAGGTTTTTGGTTTGCTAGATCATATTAGGAAAGTAGTTGAGTTAAGATAAATTTTCATGAGTGTCTAAGGAATAGTCTAATCAACTTCACCATAATTTCCTGGCTAGGGGTTATATTTTGTATATAACTAATATGATTATGATAGAATAAAAGGACATTGTATGCTAACGGTGATGTTTGAACGATTAGGGTTATTGATACCGTGACAGTTTTATGTTAGTTTGGTGGTAACTTAATATAACATTACTTTGTTAATTTTTGATCGTACACTCCACTTTCCGTATAAAACTTAAGAAACTGTTAATATTGAGTTGTGGTGTGATAACCTTAATTGGCTATATGACCAAGTGGGAGCTTCATCTTGGTTTTGTGTACCAAGTAAGCACGTTGTTTTGGCTTTGTGCCAAATCAAGGTGTCTACTTAGTTTTGTGACTAAGTAAAATTGTTGCTTTGGCTGAGTGTTTAAGTGTGAGTGTTAACTCGATTGTGTGGCCGAGTGGGAGTATTGAAATTTGTAACGGCCACAATTGTGTGGTTATTACAAGTCAATTAATTCGAATAAGTTGACTCAATTAATCACCATTAAATCCTAGCTATTAAATTGTGATTTAATACTCTACAAAATTGCTTTATGTGAGTAATCATAGAAGGAGAACAAATGGTTATTTGTGATTAACCATATATACACATATTCACATAAACTCATAAGATCTCTTGATTAGTCTACCATCGTTACGAGACTTGGGATTTGGGTCGTGGACGGTATACCGGGACTCTGAGAGCTGTGAGATCCCGTTCTGAAATCTCAAATTTGAATAATAAATGAATTGTAAGAATTGAATAGTAGGTAGGAATCGCCGGTAAGTTTTATTAAAAACATACAAAAAAGTGATTTTGAAAATAAAACGAAAAAACCTTTTTGATCCCTGGTGTGGAGACTGATCCCTGACTCAAATTTGAACCAAAGATTGCAGATTCGGAGGTAAAGGTACGGTCGGGGAAGGTGTTAGGCACCCAGACCGCCCGCCAAACTGACAGCTTCTAGTATTTATTTATAATATTATATATTTGACGAAATCTGTAACGATGAACATAATGGTCAATTAATTATGTAAATAATGAATAAGTTAAATAAATTAAGATAAATGAAATAAAAAAAGAGAAGAGAAACGAGAATTTTATTTAGTTTCCGGGCCCTCAGGCTAGTCTTAATATCGAACTCAAATAGGTCTTGGAAACGTTGTAAATTAATGGCTCTTATACGCTTATATGAAAATTGACGGTTTTTTTAATGTGGGAGAATATTTGGGAATGAGAATTTGGTGTTTGAGAGCTTTTTGAGTGTTTTATGTGGTTGTCGGCCTAAAAGTCCTCCAAAGTGAAGTTAGGACGAGTGTATTTATAGGACAATAATGGATAAGGCAAAAAGGCGGCTGTCGGTCAAAGAGCCAAGATCGACGGAGGGTGTCGGCTAGATCAAGCCAGCCGAAAAAGTGTGTCGGTCAAAGCTTGTACACCGACAAAGATGTCGAGTGGATAAAGTTAGCCGACAAAGGTGTCGGCTAGATAGACATGGCCAACAAGATTTATTGGTTTTGAAAGCATGGCCGACATGGGCTGTCGGTCATCTAGGAGTGGCTGACATGGAATGCATTTTGCTCAATTTTTAAACGGAAAGGTATTTGCGTCTACTTTCAAATGGGACTGGTCTCACTTGAATATATTTAGTAGAAAAAGAGATATGGCCAAAGGAGTGGACATGTCATTTGAAAGGTATTTTAATGCACTTTCCAATGGTATAAACTTTCAAATTCTTAAAGGAGGTTTAGGCTGTGAAATGAGCTGTCAAATTGGACAAAATGTCGAATAAGGCGTTTTGAGGTGGTTTTGTGCCATTTTGAGCAATTTTCTTGCGAAATAAGCGTAAAGAGCCATCAATTATAATATTATCACACATCCTTATTAGTTAACTAGTTTTAGCCTCATCATCGGGTGCACTGAAGGCTAGTAGACAATTTCAGTTGTCTTCAAAAGCCCCCACTTTGACCGAGTCTGAGTAAGACGAAGGCCAAAATAGTCTGAAATTAAGGGACAGATAAAGTTTACGAAACGTACCTGGCCCTCTTACTAACTCCACCTGTCTTTGCATGCTAGTTGAGAAGAATGCAAAATCTATTTTTACGAACAAGGATGCGTGTCAGGGCCCGCCGACTAAATGATATGAAAATTTTGAAGGAAGGTTATATCATAAAATATGATTTTATGAACTAGGATGCGTCTCTGCGCCCGCCGACCGAGGGAATTGAAAATTTGCAATGTTTGTTTTGCAAGATGCGTGTCAGGGCCCGCCGACTGAGTGGAACTAGAAATTACAAAGGGGTGCTTTGTAAAATTGATTTAAAATTGCAAAAGTCTGTTTTGCGAAGATGAGATTAAATTTGAAAGTTCCAAAAATTTGTTTTGCGAAAAAGACATAAAAATTACAAAGGTCTGCTTTATAATGATTTGGAAATCACAAAAGTCTGTTTTGCGAGTAAAAGATTACAAAGGCTTGCTTTGAACATCGCAAAAGTGTGTTTTGCGAATGAAGTGAAAGATTACAAAGGTCTGCTTTGTAATGTTGATTTAAAAATCGCAAAAGTCTGTTTAACGAAAAGAGAAAGATTACAAAGGTTTGCTTTGCAAAGATAGATTTGAAAACCAAAGATATGTGTTTTGCGAAAAGAGAAAGATTACAAAGGTCTAGACCTACGTTGTAAAAATAGATTTGAAAACCGGAGATGTGTGTTTTGCGAAAAGATGAAATTTTACAAAGGCCTGCTTTGTAAAAAAGATTTGAAAATCGCAAAAGTCTGTTTTGCGAAAATGAGATTTTACAAGGATTTGCTTTGTAAAAATAGGTTTGAAAATCGCAAGAGTTTGTTTTGTGAAAATGAGAGTTTACAAAGGTCTGCTTCTAGGCTCAAAACGATAAATAAATTTTAAAGCGATGTAACCCGATTTAATTTAAGTGATTTTAATTAAATTAAGAAAA
>JAUEKU010202596.1:0-17088 GCA_032274805.1 Gypsophila paniculata | reverse complement strand
ATATCTTATTCATATGAACCTACAAGTAAGTTACTCGTCTACTTATTGAGTAAGTACCCCGTCTACTGCCGCGCAAGTTAACCGTCTAGCTACTTAGTAAGTTACCCGGCTATTTCTGGATAACTTAATCATTGCCGGATGAGTTATTAGTTTACCAAATAACGAGTAAGTGGGTCATACATGGCAATGAAACATAGATCTGTATATTTTCAATGTAAATTATGGTAGTGTACTATCAGATAGTACAACGTAAGTAGTGAAACACTACTATCCCTTTATTAGTTTATCGAAACCTGAAAATGTGCGATAATTCGGATAAACAACTTACAACATATAGCTATGTCTATCGTAGGCAATAGAGCTGTTGATTAGCCCAGCTTAATCTATAGCTAGCCTAGTAGCTTACTCAATTAGTAGAGCAACCTATAAATGTGCGATAATTCGGATATGCAACTTTTCGTGACGGTTAAATGCAAAAGTGCTATGATAAATAACTTACGACTCATTGGGAAGGCTCAGGTGCTATTTTAGGATAACTTAATCATTATTGGATGAGTAACTGGTTTACCAAATAAGGATATTCATAGGTCACACATGGCAATGAAACATAGACCCGTATAATTTCAATGTAAATTATGGCAGTGTGCCAGTAGATAGTACAACGTCAGTAGTGTACCGATACACTAAGGGTGTACTACCAGTACATTACAAAAGTGTACCGGTACACTTGTAACACCCCTGGCCACTACACCGGACCAGAGACGTCACCCATGGTCGCCCTCCAGGCTGTGTACTGGCCCCACAGACCAACACGGGTCATTTACAACGCATTTTGTCCTCACTCATACGCATCCCGGGGGGTTCCTAGGAGGTCACCCATCCTGAAATTGCTCTCAGCCAAGCACACTTAACTGAGGAGTTCTTACAAGTGAGCAACCGGAAAAGAAAGTGCACTTTTTTTTGATATGAGTAGTATCATCAATCCTTTTAAGATCTCATATGAGCCCATATATGGATCCTTCAAGAATTTCGCTTAGGTATTACACACCCACACTTGAAGAACGCAACGTCCTCGTTGCGCCTGGCTGGCGACCAGGAGGTGGATCAGACACCACAATATGCTCATGTCAAGCTCAGGACCGCCCTCACTAGGTGGATGACCAACGTAGCCACTGATCGCCTAACGGTCGCAAGGTTGCTCTGATACGATTTGTAACACCCCGGGCCAGTACACCGTACCGGAGATGTCACCAATGGTCGTCCTTCAGGTTGTGTACTGGCCCCTCAGACCAACACGGGTCCTTTCCAACGCATTTTGTCCTCACTCATGCGCATCCCGGGGGGTTCCCAGGAGGCCACCCATCCTAGTACTACTCTCAGCTAAGTACGCTTAACTGAGGAGTTCTTTCAATTAGGAAACCGGAAAAGAAAGTGCACTTTGTTGATATGAGTAGTATCATCAATCTCTTTAAGCACTCATATGAGCCCGTACATGGTTCCTTCAAAAATTTCGTTGGGTATTTCAGATTTACCACTGTAATCACCAATTATCTAGCGACTCTAACACCAAATCGCTAGTATATATGGCAATTTCCCCTCCCTTATTTTCTTTGTTTATTTTTATGTTGTTTGTATGCATATTTATCTATTAGTTGTTGCAATGTCAATCTCACATCATAATTCAAGTCTTTCAATCCATTAATATACATCATATCACATAAACACTTTAATTCAACGTGCGATAAATACGTGTATGCAATGCACCTTCGGGTTGTCTCCCGCGCGCTTATGTAGAGTGGTCCATAATGTATGAACTGTGGGGCATTTGGGATAGCCCTTTTACATAAAACCGTGTGGGATTTGAGAAGTACGCTATCCAGAATACGGTTACTAGTGTAGTACCTGTATCTTGGACCCCTTTTCTTGGTTAAAGGTTGAGTTGAATCGAAGAATAGGGTTACTGATATAGTAACCCTATTGTAGATTCGACTCGATTTTGAATAGCTTAAGCAATATCGATAACCGTTTTTTAGTTTTCGAGTTTCACCTCTTAGTTTTAAAAAGGTTATGTTTAAAAAACTAAATCTCCCCAGCGGAGTCGCCAAATGTAGATACGTGAAAATCTACTCTCGACGAATTAGACTTCTTGGAGTACATTTTAGGATTTTTGAAAGATCAATTTGAAAAGGGGTTTGAAAATAAATATTGAAATGGAGTCGCCACCAAAATTAAAAGGCTTTGGAACCCATCAATGTGTCCTTAGAATTAGGGCACGTCGATACCCATTGATCTTAAGGCTATGAAACCAAAGATCGGATTCAGGGTGAGGATACTGATATAGTGATTATTTAGCCTATTTGACCCGCCATTTTACTCTTAAATTTAGTCCGTTTTGCGATTTAATATGGATAAATAGCTCGCTTTTATATTATAATCGGTTATTGGTAGCTTAATGATAGTTTTATCGTAATTCTAGTATTTTTGGTAGGAATGAACTACTTTTGTTACATCATTTTGTAGGATAACGGAGCGAGTTAAGGAGTTGGATCAAGAATGGGAGCCGGAAGGAAGGAATGGTCAAAGATAAGTTGAGCCGAGTCAAAAGTCGAGTTTTTGAAGTATTGTTGAGACCCGAGTCAAAGGTCAAGCTGACCTTGACTCAATTCACCAGCTCTCAAAGAGCTCACTGGTCTCCTCACCTAGTTACCTCATTCAATTCACTCAACATTTTCAATCACTGCCATTATAAGTCCATCATCATCAAAAGATTCACAACATCAATCGACCCGACACCATCACACCACCATCTCCTGCTCAAACAGGAACAACAATCAAGGCAGCTCGAACTCGACATTATCAACAGAACAACCACAGATTCACCTCGATCTCCATTCATTTCCAACGAGCCACCATGGCTCAGGCCTCCCTCAGACCAAGCTCCTCCCCTGCTCTACCGTACACAACCATCAACACAGCACCAATACGACACCTCCAGCTCCAATCGACCACCACAGTCGATCCACTCCCTGCAACCACCGAGCTCGTTCAAGCAACAACAGCTGCAACGAGCTAGCCACGCTCAACCGCCTGAACTCCTCTCCATTCAACTCCGACCTTTGCCCAGCTCAAGTTCCACTCCAGGTCCACCATCTCACACCACAACAACAACAAGCTCAGCTCGACCCAAGCCGAGCTCCACCTCAGGCGACCTGTGAGCCCAGCTTGTGCCGCCTTCACCTCCGTCTCACTAGTGCTCAAGATCAAACCGTTCCACTCCACACCCAGCTCGATCCAGCCTCCAGGACGACCTGAGCATCACCCCTCTGCCCAACAACCACCACCTGGTACGGAGCCAAAGTCAAGCTTCATTTCAAGTCAACAAAAGGTCAAGCTTTTAGAGGTCCTTATTTTGTTTGGTTTGGGTTATTGGGTATTTGTGGATTACTGGTAACATGCCCACATGAGACCCTGTCCCTTTTTGCATATCATTTCCTATTTTTATTAGACTAAAAAAAACCCGATTTACAACACTACACTTACTAAAACCCACCCTTGATATATTAGAAGATTCCCAAAAAAGGGGAGCTCACATTATCATATTACAATAGAAAATAGGGTTTTAGATAGAGAGCCTCCTTTTTAGTTTAGAAAACTCTCATATTTAGTTTTATCACATTTTCATCTCAAACATTGTTATTTTTTAGTTTAATACTTTAAAGTTCCAATCTCTATCATTCAATCCTATTTAAGTTGGTATTATCTCTTATTTCTTTTACTTTAGTTTCAATTATCTTATGTCATTTAGTTTGTTTAGTTTAGTATTAGTGTTATTTGAGCCTTCAAGGCATAAAGTTGGAAACTTTGTTGGCAATTATGTTGATTGAGGTGATGTTGGATTTGTATTGTTTGTTTGGATTGAATATCATGTTTAGTGAGTAGTGTACTGTTAGGGGGAAGGGTTTTAAGGTTATGGGTGATAGGTTTTAGGGGGTAAAATTATTTTAGTGCTTTTATGATGGAATTGATCGAATTTCTATACTCTAGGTGGTATTATATCGTTAACCACCCTTAGTGACGATTAAGGGTTGTTGAAACCCGCTCATTACCCTCGCGAGATATCGGGGGGTAATATTGGATCACTTTAGAGTTGATTCTCCCTAATTGGTCCACGAAAGTGGAGGATTAGAGGGAATTGGGCTTTGGTTTTCGAAAGAGACCAATTTAGGCCCCGAACTAGTTTGATTTCACTATAAAGGTACCACCTTTATTATGCATGGAGACCCGATTCCTAACCCGAGACCCCTTACTCCCCCAAATTCTATCCTTTTAGAATTTCCATAAGTTTCTCTAGTCTATTTAGTTTAGTTGTTATCGTTAGAGCAGTTGTAGCATCTTTGAGACTTGTTTTATTTGACTAGACTAGAACCTAAACATCGAGAGACCAATAGCCTAACACACCGTCCCTGAGTTCGACCCCCCGCTACGACGACCCTCGTTCACTTGCGGTTTAAATTAAAACACACACATCAGATGCTTTTTAGGAAGAAAATCGTTGTTTTGAAATCACATAAGAAGGTCTACATAAACGTAGTCACTACCAATTTGAAAATGGTGTGAAATCGATGTTGCAAAAGCTATTCAACAAATGATATGCAAATCAAGTGAAAAACAATAGAAACAACAACGGAACAAGATAATTGATAATCACCCTCATATTTTACAAGGTTTACGATTATAACGAAGTCGGTTTTAGATTGTCGAACTCATAGTTTAGTCGTTATATTACAAATTGAAAGTGATTTAGGTTTGAAAGTTTGATACGTTTGATAAAGTTTAGTATGCCTCTTGATGCATCGATCGACTAGGGATCAATAGTGTGTCCATTTTTTGACAACCCTAGTGTTGGATCGACAAGTGTCGATATTTAATAGAACCATAGTTTAGAGGGGGAGGAATTTAGAAAGAGAGGTCAAAACCTCGAGAGAGAAGTCCTAGACTACGAGAGTAAGGATCAAAGGAGATTAGGGATAGAGATTTGAATACCTTGAGATGATCATGGCATAAATGGCGATGTTTAGAGCGAATCGGGATTGATATTAGTGACTATTATGCTAGAATAGTAAGGATTTAGGAGAGATTGAGATTCGAGATGAGGAACAGAAGAGAACAACCACGATTTGGGGTTTTTGAGATTCGATTTCGAAGCATGGAATGACCTGTAATTATTGAAAAAAGGACCAAACTTTAGAAATCGCCGGAGCATCTGGCAATTTAGGGTGAAATTGCCAGAGCATCTGGCTATTTCTAAACTTGGGTAGTTCAGATTTCTTGAAATTTTATTTGTTATCTTATCTTTGATCTTTTAGCTCGAGATAGAATTTGGATTTCGGCTGATGGATTGAGGATTCTAGAGGGGTTCTAGGGTTTCTCGTTTTCGATGGGCTTCGAGAATCGAGATTCGAGCCTCAAGGATCGAGAATCGGGCCAGAAACGTGTCTCGGGCTTAAATTTTGACAAGTGCATGTTTGACTTAAAAATTTAAACAGAGTCAAGAAGAAAACTAGGATTTTGAAACCGTGGCTCCAAAAATTTGGAAATGAGCCAAAGGGCCAGGATTCAGGCTGCTCAAGACTCGAAAATAAGCTGTTTTGAGTCATTTTGGACATGTGGGCTTGGAATTGCACTTGTGGGCTAGGCTAAGGGCTTCTAGGCTTTAGAAATGGACATGTGGACTACATAATGAGCTCGTGGGCTCGGAATGGGAATGTGGATCGAAAACCTAGCTATGAGTTAAGCCGAAAATCAGGTTTCGAACTGAATTTGTAAAAATGTTTTTTGCATAAAATGTTAGACTGAGTCAAGATGCGGACTCGGTTTTGATATTTGAGGTTCTGATAATCCCGTAATGGTTTAATGGGCCGAGATTCAGGCTATTTGGGTTTCGAATCGAGATCTAGGGCTGAGAGATGGTGCATCGAGACCAACTAAAATTAAATGTTATTTACAATAATTTGATTATGTTTTGAGTTCGACTTAATTTAACCAACGTCATTTCAATTAACCAAGTTATAGTCTGTTTTATCGTCGAGTTTGATAGGGGGTGCATAATTGGGTATCTACAGACCTGTATTGACCCGACCCATATTTGACCCGTATATATGTGACCCGTATTGACTTGACCCGTAATTTGACCTAACCCAGTATGACCCAAATTCAAACCTGAACCTGACTCATCCGCCCCGTTTGACTGGTCTAGCTAGGAGTCACATTGTGATGATCTGCATTCGACCCCGAATAATTTTCTAGAATAGTTGTTGTAAATACCTTTTTTCTCGAGCATTAGCTAGTTTTCCAAGTCGTCTTCCTACTGTTGATACCCAAATCTGCACCTCTCAAACCAAACCAGATGATGAAACGGACTAAAACTTGGTTATTCGAAATGATATCGGTTAAGGTAAAGTTGAATTCAAAGTGTAATTAAATTATTGCAAATAACAGTTGATTTTAGTTGCCTCGATGCACTACGGTCTTCTCACCCCTTTTCCAAACTTGAAAGCCCATTTCGGCCTTCGAGCAGCTAAATCTCGACCCGTTAACCCGTTTATGGGTTATCAAGACCTCAAATCCCAAAATCAAGTCCATGTCTTGTCTCGGCTAGCCATTTCTAGCAAAAAAAATTTTCGCCAGAAATTCAGTCTGAAACCTGATCCGACCATTACCGCGGCTCGGTTATCGAACCACAATCTCATATCTGAGCCCAAACGCTCATTTTCAATTCCACAAACCTCCTATCAAAGCCCACAAACTCCATTTCCAACTCTCGAGTCCCATTTCTATCCCTTGTATCCACTTCCAAGGCTTCAGGCCCAAAACAGCCAAAATAGCCCATTTTCGAATCCCAAAAAGGCTCGAATCCCGACCTCTGGCTCATTTTCAAGATTTTCAAGTCTCCGGTTTCAAAACCCGAGTTCGCGGATGAATTCGGCTTAACGTTTTGAGTTAAATAGGCACTTTCCAAAATTTCAGCCCGAGACTCGGTCTCTAGCCTGAGTCTTGATCCTCGAGCTTCGAATCTCGATTCCTGAATTCCGTTCAATCCCTCCAAACCCAATTAGTCCCGTCTACATGCCGTAGCCATAATGGTCTTACCTTGGCTTTTACTAAAGATATTAAGCGAAGATTCGAGATAAGATAATATAAAATCTCGGAAACAAAAACCAACCCCGAGGACAAATCGCTAGATGAACTAGCCAGTTAGTCTGGCGATTTCCAATTGCTTTTTCTCAGTTTTTGTATAAATAGAGGTCGATCCCAGCTCCGGAACATCAGATATCAAACCCTAATCATTTTTATCTCTTCTGTCTCTTCTGTCTCCCCTTCAAAACCCTAAACCTCTATACAAAATAACCTTTCAAGCTTCCAATATCGATCCCGACATCGATATTCGCCATCTTGCCACTTCCAAGGTCATCAATTGATCATCCTTTCTAACTCTTTTCTCTATCCCTATTCTCTTTTATTATTGCAATTTCTGTCTTTGTTAGACCAATGGTTACTATTTAAATGTCGATGCGTGGCGATCCTACACTCTAGGATTGATTACAAGTGGATACACTTATATCCATACCCAGTATCGATTGCATCAAGAGGCTTATTAAAATTAACAAACCTAGCAAACCCTTTTACAAACCTTGCAAACTCTTAATCACTTTCTGTTTTGCAATAAAACGATTAAACCACGAGTTCGACATAACTAAAACGTCTTCGTTAAAATTGTTAATCTTGTATTAATCTGAGGGTGATTTATATTTATCAAGTTTCTTTGTTGTTTTATTGTTCATCACGTAGATATGCATGCAAAATGACCTAACAAACTCTCGACTTTAGTTAAAAAATGAATTAACTGAAATCTTATCGAATTAGAAACAGCAAAATGTTCTTGCGATTTGCCTGGGAATCGCCAGTATATCTAGCAATTTGCTAGTGAATCGCAAGATTGTCTTGCGATTTCTAATTCTTATGCTTTTCTGTTTTTCAGTTGATTTGCACTTCATATGTCGAATACCTTTTGCAATATATATCACACATTGTTTTCAAGCTAGTAGTGGCTACGTTTACGTAGGCCCTCTTAGGTGATTTCTAAAACAAATGATGTCTTTCTAAAGGGTACCCTCACCCCGAACTTGATCTCTAATTCAATAAACGTATGATCGTTTAGGGTATCGACATGCTCTAATCCTAAGGATTTCAAGTCCTAAAATTAGGACACATCTATGGTACCAAAAGCCTTTTAAGTTTTGGTGGTGACTCCATTCCAATATCGATTTTGCAACTCTTATTCAAACCCTAGTTTAAATCTTCCCAATGCAGCCTTGGAAACGTCAAGGTAGATTTTCACGTATCTACACCTACATGTCGAATTTTGGAGTCATAGGAGTAGCGTAACTTAGTTAATATTATGTTTTCGTAGATGATATAACTATTCTACACACTCAATGTTTCCTTTCAGTAGCCTTGTACGATAAAAAATGCCTCTTTAGGGAGTGATGGTCTATTAATCAAAAATCCACTTCCTATGATGTTTCGAGGTTGATACATTGTTGCTTCCAATCTAAATATTACTTACTTTTATTGTCGTGTGTGCCGGAACGTGATATTCGAGACTAGAAATCCCGACACACACCCAAGACCGTCCCGAAAGTATAATGGATGATCCTTCAGTAGCTCTCAAAAGAGAGTTGATTGCACTAGTATTCCGTGTCCGGACATGGGTAGGCACCATGATCCTTGTAAAATCTAGGACCGTGACACATAGGCACACCTGAGGAACCTGAAATCGTACATTATTCCGTAAAACCCCGTCTCGGTGTGAATGTCGCCGACCCAAATAGCTCTAAGCCCAACATTGGCTATGAGACTGACTCGGATAGCTAGGTGTCATATGATTCTGACAGTGGCGAGATTGATGATGATGATGGTGATAGTAATTGAATGTGCGATGATTATGATGACAAGGAGATATTTGAACTTGTAAGTACTTTAACAATCATTACTTCGTAATTAAATTGCTAGTCTCATGGGGGTAATACTTCAACATTTCCTTGGCATTTTCAATTTATTACACGTGGCAAAATGATGTGGCCTATAGCTATATGCTAGCCCCGTCTAAATTTCATGATATTTAATTGATACTTCGTATATCTTCAATTTTTTTTGTTGAACCCAAGGATGAAAACAATATAGTGCAACACTTAGGGGATGATCTTTGGCTTTGGCTTGTATATTGTTGGGATAAATATTCATCATTTTGGACTTTCAAACATCTTGATAATTCACCTACTCACTATACTACTCAATCCACTACGGATAGAACGAGTGGATACAAAAACAAGTTGGTTTGAAGAGGGCAAATTGTCATCATATTGACATATGAAAGATTTGGAGCGATATACCATATAAATATTTAACTCTAGCAAATTAGTGGAGATTATGTAATAATTTCACGCCGTCTTTTTATCTACTATTGTTTCCATTAGAAACTTTAGAACTTGGAGAAGGTAGATAATTTATTATTATTATTAATGGGTAAATTAATTAGGATTGATTTTTATAGATTTGAAATCATACTCCCCATCCCACTTATATTGAAATATATCGTTTTTGATGATCAATGTAGCTCTTATTATATTATGTTGTTATATAAACCAAAATCGTATATTTTTTTTAAAACAAATGGAGTTTATTGCCAGCTACATTGTGTTGTGATATTTTGAGAGTGAGTTCTAATGTGATAACTGACAGGGTCCTGTATGCAATGAGTGCGACCAAACTGGCCCCGGGGCCTTTAGGCCTCGAGGCATATATCGTGATCAATAAATTTTTTTCCTAATGAATTTTTTATTATTTAAAACATCCCAAAATCATTTCAAGCCTAATAGAAATAAACGAATAACAGTAGCATTATCTAATTTAAAATTTGCTGAAAATAATTCATAGGTGAAAGTCAGACCTGCTTAGAATTAGACTTTAACAAATTTTTTCCCATTAGTGGATAATAGGAATGAGAAGTTCCAGAATCTCCTAAATCATCATAACTTAAAATTATCTATAACAAATTTGTAATTAAATATAAGTTAATTAATAAACAAATGGGTTCTAAGATCCGGCCTTGATAACTGGTAGTAGGGGATAATTTTAGGAATAATCAAGAGTATAGTTTTTTGGAGAACCACAAATTTTTTTTTTTCATTATTTCGAATCTGGATGGTGAAATGAACTAATTATTTGCAGATCTTGTCTAGATACATGTCAAAATTAATATTTCTCGACAACTTTGAATTCATTCCATATCATGATGCTACTCATAATTCTTGTTTTGTGCTGTTGTAAGTGTAAATACAAGTTGAGACCATTATTTTGTAAATTGATGTATATGTAGAGGAAAAATGAGGGCCATGTGCAGGAGAAGTGAACAAGTGATACTGCATTTCTTTGTCCGACGGTCATTTTGTTGATGCTGTGTGTATTGGCCATTGTTGTTAAATTTTTCTGTACTCTACTCGAAAAAGCACGTTACATATGTTCTTAAATTCTTAATGTTGTTGGATCACGGGCCTAACCAGATATATGGTTATAAACGCAGATTGATGAGACTTGAATGAATAATAGGGATTATATGTACTTGCTTTAGCCATTCAGGTTTTTAATTGAAGAGCTTGACTTATTTTGAATTTGCGTAGTTGAATGTTGATGGTAATGCTAGATGTCGGCTCTGAACATATTTTCATTGCACCTTTTTTCCACCTGTTTTTACTTTTTGGAGATTAACCAAAAGTCGCCGTCAGCAGTGTAGGGTAAACGTGTAATGGTTAAGGTGGTCTTAAATAAACATATTTGTATAAGATATCGTATATTAGAATTAGATTGTGATTGATCAAGCATGAGTAAGGTAGTGATGACATTCATATGTAGTGACTACAGATTCGAGCCTTGACATATTAGTTATATTTAGTACAATTGAATGCTCATCTCTGTTCACTAATTCATTGCTTTAAGCCTATGATTAAGCAAGGTTCTCCGGCTCCTTGTACACCGAATACGTTCCCCTTCCGAAATCAAGTATGTGCTTTTAGAACCACTTACATGGTTTTTATCTAAAGCTAACAACATCAAGCAACCTTATGTAGGTATGCATGAGCCTCAACACTTCAACAAGAAAGAAAAAAACACCAGGAGAGAGAGGCTAGGAGAAAGAAACCCCCCAAAAAAACTCAATCTAAACCTTAACCTAGTATACCCCTTTGGGTGCCACCGGTCGATCCGCTACCGTCTCCCTTTCTCTCTTCCTCCACTTCCGCTGATGACGGGGCCACCATGGTATACAATCGGCAGTCTACCTAGGTAAGTTTTACCACCAGATCTCTCTAGTTTAACCCTCGGGATGGCGTTCCCCTTCTCTTCGTCCCATTCCCTTGCCACTCTTCGGCGTCACAACACACTTCGCGGAGGTTGGGGTTGTGATGTGATCCACGCTAACTCAACCATTAAATTGCCCTTGTCTTCTGTGCATGTCCCCGTTGGTATTCGCCCTTCATTCGCCCTACTCCCCCACCCACGGGTTAAATACTGGTCATCCACCCATGCCATTTTTATGGGTGTTTTAGCTTGGATCTCGATTTGCATGTGACTTTCTAGTAAGCTTTGTTAAAAATCTAGGTTCTTTCTTGAAGGTGTGAGATTGTGTTGTCGATGTGTTTAGTAGTATTGGCAGTGGCTTACCTAACCACGAAAATTATTTCGGAAAATTCACGTGGTACCCCTGAGGTTTCACATTTTGCACATGGTATCAAATTTTTTTAATTTGTGCAAATGGTACCCCTGAGGTTTGGCATTTTGCACATGGTGCCCAGAAAACTAACGGAAGTTAACTTTCCGTTAACTTTTGATGACATGCAACTTTTTTTAGTAAATAAGTGTTATTTTTAAATAATTCAAGTAAATAAAATCTGAATTTTTTTTAAATCTTAACTTTTTGCACATGGTACCCTGAAATCTAAAAATAGTACGTGGTACCCCTGAGGTTTATATTTTTGCATGTGGTACCTTGTTATTATCTTGGGTACCACGTACAAACTTACAAAGTTGAGGGATACCACGTACATGATTTACAAACCCAAGGGGTACCATGTGCAAAAATTCTTTATAAACTTTTTTTCAAATTTGATTTTGTTAACTATCTAAATCTTAAAAATTAATAATACAAAAGTTAATGACATGTCAACAAAAGTTAACGGAAAGTTAACTTCCGTTAGTTTTCTGGGCACCATGTGCAAAATGACAAACCTCAAGGGTACCGTGTGCACAAACTTAAAAACTTGGATACCATGTACAAAATGTCAAACCTCAGGGGTACCACGTGAATTTTCTCCGAAATTATTTTGACGCTCTACTCTCAGCTATCTTTGGTACCTTGTTGGTTGTTGTGTTTTAAATGTTTGAATAAAAGTCTTTTACGTAGTTGGCTGATATGCTTCAAGTGTTTGAATAAGTCACCCCTCTCTTTGCGGTTGTACCGTCTCTTTTTGTGGACATGCTTTGTTCCCTTTAGTGTTTTGTTGTTGTGATGTCCTCGCTCGAGTAAGCTCAACTTGGCCCTAGCCCTGGCCCATTACTCGTATTATGATGACTTGTTTGTTGGCTTTGTTGGTGTGTTGTTCTGCAAATAAAGTCCTACATAAGTTGGGATTCGGAGTTGATTTTTGGTTTGTGGTGGTAAGTAGTCAATGGAATTCACTACATAGTGACTCTTGTGGTTGTATTTGTTTTAGTGGTTGTAGTTCACAAACTTACTTTAGTAAAAGTATTTGAGATAGATCACCGAGGCATAGTCTCTATTCTTTTTTTGGATAACTCTCCACACATTTGTTGTATGAGTGTGCCTTGTTGTTGTTGGTTATTTAAGTGTCACCGGTTCCATTTGAGTGTAATCGGTGGATTGGCTCAGGATTAGGTGAACTCATAAATGCTATAATGTGAGATTGGGAGTGCGGCGTGCACGTTCACATAATCGGGAACGAGTTTGCGGTGTTAACTATCAAGGTTAGTCTCAAAGGGAGACTTGAGATGTTCATATGCGAGATAACATGTGGGAAGTGCCGGAAATATGGTGCAAAATAGGCTCGAACAAGTTGCTGGGACCCGGAGATAACTTTTATTTACAGCAGTAGGGCCCCGGTCAGGGGGGTAGGGCCCCGGTCAAGCTAGTAGGGCCCCGGACCGGGGGTCATGGAAGGGGGTGAGACGGGTTGTATGAGTGCTTGAGTTCTTTAGTTAAGTCTACTTTCCTAAAACTCTAAAACACTATAAATACACCCCACCCTAAATTAGTTCATTTAATTTGCTATTCAACTCATCAAACCCTAAAAGTAAGCCTTGATAAGAAAACAATAGACGGTTACGGCACTCCAGAGTAACTTCTTATAATTCTGTGACAAGTTCGTCATCTCCAAGAGTTATCTATACTTGAATACGCCATCAAGAGAGGGTCAGTGGTAGTCTTATCCCACTAGTTAATTCGTGATACCCGGGGCGTTGAATACTATTAATAGGGTCAAATTATTCTAGAAGGAAAGCGTTCACGTGATTCTACCATATATCCAAGTTGCCTTTTCTTTACTTGTTTGTTATTATTTTCTAGACATTGTTGCCTACCCTATTTTCCCCAATAGTTGTTGTACCGCTTATAGAGCTCATATCCAGGAGTTCAGGTATATCATGTCAGACTTTTACTGGCAAAGAGTTGTTTTAAAGGTATACAACAAACAACTTGCTTTCAGCATAGGGAATGAATCACCGAGCCATTTACCTTCTTGCTGGTGCTTCCTTGATGCTTATTTTTGAAGACGAATAAGAGAATTTAGAAGGAAGATCATTCAAGAATAGCTCATAAAGAATGCATAAACGGAAGAAGGCTATTTGGACATAAAGAAATGAGATTTAAGACCGTTCGCTACCCAACAAAATTCGCCGTTAATATTTACTCCCTTTGTAGTTTTATTTTATGTTGGATCTAGGAGATCATATACAGGAGTTCAGGTATGTCATGTCAGACTTTTACTTGTCAGACTTTTACTGGCTAAGAGTTGTTTTAAAGGTATACAACAAACAACTTGCTTTCAGCATAGGGAATGAATCACTAAGCCATTAACCTTGTTGCTGGTACTTCCTTGATGCTTATTTTTGAAGACAAATAAGAGAATTTAGAAGGAAGAGCATTCAAGAATAGCTCATAAAGAAGACGTAGATGGAAGAAGACTATTCGAAGATGAAGAAACGAGATTCAAGACCGTTTGCCACCCGGCATAATTCACCGTTAACTCCCTTTGTATATAAAGTTTTATTTTATGTTGGAACCTTATTGGGATAGTTCTCACCATAATCATAATCATGTTAATTATGGATTTGTAAGATCTATCCTCGTGATTTTACATCTGATTAAAAAAAAAAAAACAAAACAAAGCAAAAAAAACTTGAACAAGATACTCCGCAGCAATTTTGAACCACTGTTGTCGCCACCATCAACAATCATAACACAATAATACACTTCAACATCACTGTTGATAATTTAACAAGGGAATTGTTATTTCTCGCACCCAAAACGCTATTTCTCGCACCCCCTTTGTATGTAAAAAGACAAGTTTACCCTTTATTTTTTTTTAACCCACATAATTTACCCTTAATTTACCTCTTCTTCACTTCACTTCTTACCCACATTATTTTTACCTCTTCTTCTTTTTTTTACCCACATAATTTACCAACATTATTCACTTCTTAATTTTCAATCTCTAAAAATTTACGTTGAAATGGCGTCGATCGATTTAAATCTTTTTTCGGAGGTTAGTACACTCGCATAAAAATGCTTTAATTTACGTTTAGTAGTAATTATAGTGGTCGGAAAAGGTCGAGTCTCAAAAAAGCACTCACGGGGTAAAGTCGAGTGAAATACCCGACTTACCGTTGGTGGAGTCGGGTGAATTACCCGACTTACCGATTGTAGAGTCGGGCAAACCACGCGACTTCACCATGGTACAGTCGGCTATTTCGCCCGACTCTACCATTGGTTAGTCGGGTAAGTCACCCGACTCTACCATGGTGGAGTCGAGTTCCTCACCCGACTCTACCATGGTATAGTCGGGTTTTTCACCCGACACCCTTTTTTTTTTATTCGTTTGTCGATTTATATAGTCGTTTTGTATTTAAGTTTTTTAAAGTATTTAAGTTTTGTATTTAAGTTTTATAAATTTTTTATTTTTTATTTTTAAGTTTATTTTATTCGTTTTCTATATTTTCGTTTTGGTTTTATGTTTTTTAATTTTTTTAGTTATTTAAATATTTTGTTTTTTTAAAATTTAATTTTTTTCCAAATTTTTTTATTTAATTTTTTTGGTGTTTCGAGATTTTTTTTTTTTTTTGGTTTTTTTCTATGACGTTCGTTGAGTCGTTTTATTAAATTGTGTAGGAAGGAGAATTGTTGGGTGACGGCGTTGATTACAGTGATAGATTTCATTTTTCGGGTTTGAGATTCGAAAGTTTTGAGGAGGCATTCAATCACGCAAACAATGTTGCCTTAGAAATTGGTTTCAATTTGGTTACTTGCCGCTATAAGACGAGTGATTTGAGTTCGCAAGCCAATTATTGCACTTGTGATCGTGCCGGCGTTTACATTTCTCAAGCTACCGTTCGCAAAAATACAACGACGAAGAAGTGTGATTGCCCTTTCCAGGTAGTAATGAGGCAGGGTCGATATAGTAATTGGGCAATATTTTGCACAAATCCTCCCTGTAACCAACCAATCGTCGGTAGATGAACGCCCCCGAGATGACCCTGGCTCTGAAGCCTCAACAGAAGGGCCCTCACTCATACACCCTCTAGCAGAAGTAAACCGACCACGCTCTCCTCGATGGAACGTCGAACCTATCGTGGAGGGGATAGGATCAAGCCCCGCGCCAACGACGTCTCGACCCTTCATCACAGCTCTCTCTAACTCTCGTACCTCCGCCATCTCCCTCTCAATGTCTCCAAACTCATCATCATATGCAGCAATCTCGGAGGGTGTAGGACGTGTAGGACTCTTACGAACAGTATCGGTACTCGGACCAGCACCAATACCAACTCCAGTTCTAGCAGTAGTAGTAGTAGTAGCATTAGTAATAGTAGTAGTAGTGGTTTCGATAGTAACTCTGCGGCCCCGATGAATGACACTAATTTTTTTCTAGAACGAGCAGATGCTGTGATGTTACGACCTTCCAAACGACCGGGATGATTACCTTCTTCGTTATCCGCCATCTACCTACAACACAAAGAAGTTTTAAACATTTTATAATTGAATTTTTAAACTAAAATAACTTAATCATAAAACTGAAAAAGCATAAAAAATATAAACTACACTAATAACACATAAAACATACATAAAAATCAATATAATGAACCAAACTAATAAACAAAACACGAAAAAAACGCTAAAAAAATAAAACGATGCACGAAAAATTAAATTTTAAAATAATAAATAAAAAATGTATATACAAAACGTACAATAAATGAAACATCATAAATTAATATCAAAACACGATAAAAACTAAACGCAAAAAAAAAAAAGTAAAATCGGGTAGGAAACCCGACTCAACCACGGTGGAATCGGACGAGAAACTCGACTCCACCATGGTGGAATCTGGTGGGCAGCTCGACTCTACCATGGTGGAATCGGGTGTCTTATCCGACTCTACCATGGTGGAGTCGGGTCACTCATCCGACTCTACCGTGGTAAAGTCGGGTTTCCAACCCGACTACCCACCCTTTTACGCCAAAAAAACGCATCACAACATCGATTTTTCGACCCAAATCAAATACAAAATGACTATTTTTCGACACATCAAACCCCAAATTATTCCTTATCTTCAATTACAAATCAATAAAGTTCAATACAATTAAAACTATTTAATTAAAACTTATCAAATTAATACATACCTAAATTCGATGCAATTTTCAAGTGAAAAGGACTTTAGGACGGTTGCGTGGCTGCCTTTTTGGGAC
>JAUEKU010202379.1:0-13283 GCA_032274805.1 Gypsophila paniculata | reverse complement strand
AAATCCATTTTATCCAGTCATGCCAATCGTCCACAATCTTACACCACTCAAATCCAGAAGGATTGCATATGAAAGGAGCAAATAACCATGATATGATCAAGAACCAAAGGGGGACAATTATATAGGTTTCTGAAATAGATGACGCTGATCCATACACGTGATGTATCAACAGTAACATCATAAATTCCAGACCTTTCGTGAAATGACTTCTTGAGTACATTCGATAATTTTCAGAAAATTTCTCGTGATGCACAACAAAACCACGGCCTGTAGCTCTATACTTGGCTCCCCCGTGCAAGATAGTACGCCCATAATAATGTATTTTTGTCCCAATAGAGAAAGTGAAGAAAATAGAAGCCAGTGGCAATTGCATTACTGAGGTGCCAAATCCTTTTTCTAGTCCAATTTTCATGAACATAGGCAAAACCATTAGAAGACCCAGTTGGAAAACCGACACTGTAGTCATGGCTGCGTTCAATGAAGTCTCTCCTTTCACCTTAGCAGGTGTAACTATTGATTGATCCACACGACTTAGAAATAGATACACTCTCCCATACAAGAAAGCATATGATGTTAGGACAGCCAACTGCATAGTTATAAGAAAAAGATATTTCAGAAATAAAATAAAATAGGAGAAAATAAAACTGTAATTGACAATTTCTCATAAAGAACCAGTAATGCTGAGTTTTCCCCCTTAGGATACATGCATTGATATCTCTATAAACAACGACTAAAAAAATATTGCACAGGAATACAGGATACTTCGAAGAAATTTCTTTGGAATGTGTTTAGTGTACTGGCGTATCTTTAATGCCAAATATCCACTTCAAACAAGAATTAGAGATTACAAAGATACGCCAAACTATTAGTGATACAATTCTGGCACTACATCAATGATGAATTGTAAATACGTCAGCAAATGATAACAGACGTGCTGCATGAATGCTAATAGATCAGCTCGTCAAATAAAATTGGAGTAAATTAGAGTCTTTAGCTGCATGAATGCTAATAGATCAACTCATCAAAATAAGTTCAGCCAAAAACTTATTGAAGCTTCTCGTGTATAGAAGGTGCTTACCATGGAACTTATGTAATATCCAATAGTTGTAGAGTAACATGAAAGCATTCGGAAAAAGTCAAAGTGATTGCCTAATCTGTACAAATCCCGACTGAGGGTCTGCTCCCCGTTACCACAGGCTACTTTTGCTTCAAACTTTGATATTTGGTTGAGCCCAATATCCCGACCCTTCCCTACTTGGATATACTCACGATGAGTGACATTGCCACACCTTAATGTTGAGTTGAACCCTACAAAATGACTGAAAGGTGAGTGGATTGGATGGAACCATAAAGTCTGCTTGAAATTTCATCCCAAACAAATGAGAAAAAAAATAAAATAAGATAAAAGAACAAATCATCAAAACATAAGAGTTAGCCCAAATGCCCCTATAAAAGGATTTTATTTTTAAAGTAATTTTCTAGTATTTGTCACAAATTCGCAGTCTATGGTAAGAGTGTAGACTAAGAGTACATGATCTATTCGATGATTTTTTAGTATATGTCAACCGTTTTGCAGGGGACTTTCTGAAAAGCACGTGCTGCTTTGACCACAAATACAATTAGGAGTGTTTAATCCCTAAACTAAATGGTAATTCACAAGATGCACCAAGAGCAGCTAATATGGTGCATCTCCATAAAAACTTCTATTCTCTCATACTCCCTTCCTATTCATTGGGTTCTTCATACGTTTCAAATTATGTGAGCAATTTAAAAAGTGTATAAAATGCAATTGATTCAAAGACATACTACTGAAGCTTCAATTTCTAATGCTAAGAGATTCAACCACTGAACGTCTGACCACACATCCAACGCTCTTTACGGTGACCAATCAGTCTCAGCCACATAATAAGTCTACACGCAATCTTATGTTAGCAATCGGTAATCACAGGAAATTAAATCACACAGACATGGCTCATGGGCCAATGCCCAATGGTGAATAGGCGTATTGAGATTGGAGGCGTCGTAGAAAGGTAGATTTAATGATCTAACCAGCAAAGATGTCTTCGCTTAAGTTAATACCACGTGAAGCCTTGCTGATTCCACCACGGGTAATGTGGAATATTCTATCAAATACATCTGGGTGACCATAATGGAATCGAACCCTGATATTAAACACAGAGTAGGGGAAATGAGAGGCCAAAGATAACATAATGACAAGATGAAGGGGAAGGGCTTGGAACAAAATGAATAAAAGATCTTAGAATGGTGCAGTAGTTCACTTTAATTATATTACAACATCCCTTCTCCAAAAGAATGTAATTAGTCTGATTAATTTCTTTGATACTACTATGACGGGGTATTATTTTTTATATGATAAGACCACGAGTTTGGAAGTTGCATATTGCATTTCCTAGAATTCCTATATCCATGTAATAGTTTATAAATCTATTTGGAATGAGGAATCATACTTCAAAGGCCTTGCAAAAACTCTTTGCTGAATGGAAAAGAAGCTTGTCTCTTGATTTGACATAAACCAAGCCAAGGAAGAAAAACTGCAAAGAAGGGGGGTTACGGTAATTTCATAACCTACAATCATATTAAAGAATAATTAAGCTTGCAGCAGCTTGCCGGTTTACCTTTCAGTAAAGAAATGCTCACGAATACCTACGATAGTAGGTGGCCGAACTCCATGATCTTCATTGAATTCTTCCAGGAGATTACGCATTTTAAGTGCTTCTTCAAAGTAATTATCCTGTGATAAACTGAAAATTGATTATATGCCCAAAATTGTTAAACAGATACATTTATGCATTACTAATACTAGCTTGCCTGGTTCATGTCAATGGCCTGGAGGGCTTCTCCTCTAGTGAAAATTATGGCACTGTTCTGGTTCTCAGGCTTCCCTTCTCCTACCTTTGGCGGGCCAGGCAACTTGATACGATATATTTCCTTCACGAAGATATAAAATTGATGGAAAAAATGACCTTAACTGTCTACATGCTAATTCCAACAGAGGTGGTCTTACTTGTTCAAGGTTATTTGAAGCTTTGACGAGTACAGAGTAGTATAACTTCTGCTCTATCCCAGTGCCTTCTCTATCTTCAACTTCATCAATATATGCCACACGCAAAGATGGATTACTGAAAAAGCACAATATTTTAACACGTCAGTTCGCAGTCAGATTGTGTTCCAAGTTCTAACCATGCTACAGAAACGTTCCCATCACAAAGCGGAAATCTAGACTGCCGATGTGTTATTTCCCATTTTCTGACTCCCCAAAAACACCAGGACTTCTACCCTTGCAGCCGCTACATTAAAATATTGTCGATTTTTTACGGTTATTTCTGCCACTAGTCAATATATTTTTCAATTACTTCATGAATAAAGATGGAGTAGGTTTCAGAGCAAAATAGTTAAGATACTTTATAACACAGACTACTATGGAAACCAACTCGGAGTTTAGATTTCAGAACAAAATAGTTAAGAATAAATCCCCCATTCCCTTCAATTCTCTTAATTCTTAGGACTATTTCATGACTCCCTCAACTTGATAAGTGATAATAAATCAGAAAATTGAAGTTGTAACAAATGTGAAAAGCATTTTTTTGAAATTCCAGCGAAATCATCCCCCACCAGTTATGTTACGTCCGAGTGATACTGCAATATAGGGGCACTTACTGCAACGGTGACGGATTACCACACTTTTATACAATAGGCCTAACAGTTAAGTTTAGTCCCTATCAAGTACTTACTCAACCATCAACTTTAGAATGTCTGCAGCGTGACGATCACCATTTCGCTTTTGATACCCATAGTTCTGACATGTAACAACATATGTGAATTTTAAATCAGCAACAGCTGGTAATTCTGCGTAAAGGGATCTTTGACTACGATAATCTTCCTCTAGGTGAGCTGTGACTGCTCTGTAGCCCTCCAGGATCTCTTAATCAAAAATAAAAAAGAGTCGAAGTTAAACAATCTATGGTCCAAAGGAAGCGGAAAATACCTCACAGAAGTCAAGATGTGTAAAATCATTCACGATAGGACCCTCATTTTCACTCTCTCTAAGCGCTTGTGCATGTAGTACGCTATTACAGCTAGAACATTAGATACATGAACTATCTCAAACATGAGTTAACAATATAGCATAAAGACAATTATCCACAGGAACTTCAATGAATTCATTTCCAGGTTTTCACTCGCACTCTGTTTTCTACGGCTTCACTACATCACATATATGAGCCTCTAAAGCTAGCCCTCTCAGAAAAGCAGGGATTTACAAAGGGAAACATAAGGTCCATTTGCCAAGTGTTCTTCATACAAAGATTAAAAATGATATTATGATGCAATATCAAGAAAAAGTTTGTAGTAAATGTTAGTGCTGTGGATAAGTTTCAGGTATAGCAATTACTCTGTAATACTTAAGCGGGGACTTAATGGAGAGGTCTCCTAGAAGATACCTCCATTCCTCTTCCCCTGCTTCGAGTTGTTTATTAAACATCTCTGTTTGCTGGATCTCATACTTAGGCATTCGTGAAATTAGCATAGCAAGAACAGAAAAAGGCTAATGAAAATAAGTATCTTAGTTCAACTTCCACTTTCTTACCCTGTTCATTAGCCATTTCGAGAAACGCCTGAAGTCTTAACGCCCTTCTGTAGTACATCATTCCTCGAACTGCATAAGTGAGAATTATTAGTTTTAATTGTCAAAAAACTGGAATGAATCTTGGTTTGTGAAGAGAAGCAGAACCCACCTGTTCTGCAGAGAGTCTGTCCTCTAAGTGAAACCCAACGGCGAAGCTGTAAAATATTCTCCTTACTTTCCCAAACATTTGCCTTTTTCTTACAGTAGATTCTTTCCATGAAATTGTCCCACTCATCTAAAAAATATAAAGTGAATATCGTAAAACGGTTCTGCAACTACAGAAAAAAGGTCCAAAACATGCTTAAATTTAAAATCTAAAAGTATCCACACCTGGAAATATCTTTTGCAGGTAATATAAAATTGAAATGCCATCTTCATTTTTCACAACAATGTCAAAGCTGGAGTATATTGTCTCCTCATTGTAGTAAGGAGTAAGGACACTGCAATTATTTAAGGTAAAAGCCTAAGATGATTTCAATTATAATCGTGATCCTAGTGCACTATACCTTCCTCCATCTTCGAGTTGAAGGAATGTGATACGATAATTATTTCTACCACTTCGACATGGGAAACTGTGTATTTCTACATTGCTAGGATATTTCACTTTGCCTGCGTATCGTGTCTGTGAATTTCTACACAAAATGTTACTTTAATGAGGTCAATTCATGAAACTTTGCCACAAATTATAAGTCTGACACTCTCATTCCACGCAAACTATGAATGCAAAAGTGCAAAACAAACCTGAATGACAGCATCTGACGAACTTTAGGAGCACACGGCATATCCATGAACAATGAATTTGCGAAAAATGCAATTCTCCTTTTTGCATCAAGGTTTATCAAAGTTTCATTCTTGGCTGTGAGAAGTAGACATAGACGTTTTATCTGGAGAAGACAAAAGTCAATATCCATTACTAGTATTTGGCAACAATATGTTATTTCAAATCATTTCGAAGGCTTAAACATACGATCGTATACCTGTTCTTCCCATTGTGGTGTAACCTCTGGTAACACTAAAGAATCAAAAGATCGATTTCTAGCCTCGCCATTGCTCCCAAGATCAGCCAATCCACTAAATATCACATTAGTATTAGAGTAGTTTTATCACAAGAAAGGTTATATAAAAAATAGGAGCTTTCAAAAATACATAAATATAGGCACGTCCACCATGCAGAAGTATAGACAAGAATGGGTACCGAATTTTTTTCACCATCATGTTACGCACAACTTCCAGCATTTCCCGCAGTAGCAAAGCTACAGTTTCCCGCACACAAACATTGCCATCTCTCTTGATCATGAGACAGCAGTTTGAGATTCAGAAGGCGAAATCAGAGAAGCTAAGAATAGCACTATTGTACTGCTGCTCATTACTCACCAGGTATTCCACTAGCTCCAGAAGTTTCTTGTAAAGAGTAGGTAAACTGCTCATTTTGAAATTTGCGAGGAGCATATTCATGGAAATACTTGTCTCTACCTCTTCCAAGATATTCAAGATCATGCTGTAAAGCAAATCATTCAATGATTATTAACCCATTTGATTATTCACCCACATTTTAGAATAGAAGTCAAAGGATTTATTGCTTATAGTACTAAGGTCAGGGGGCGTTTGATTGTAATCTTGTTTCTGGAGCGAGAAATACAAAACTGTGGAAAATTAATTCAGTTTGCTTATCTCAATTGGAAGAGTGAAAAAAATAGGGTAGAATGAAGGATGAAACAGAATTGTCCATATCAAATAGGGGCAAAGCATCAAAATTAACCTTTGCTCAGTTTCTGTGGCAACCAGACTTGTTAACACTCTCTTAAAGGATATATAGCATTCAATGACAGCACATTTCATATATTCATCAGAACAAATTCGCTTCCAAAGGTCAGACTCCGTTGTTCGACACTGAACTGCCATATCCAATGCAATTGAGATCTGCATAAGTAGGAAAATGATCAGTGCACTGAACAAAAAGGTGAGACTCCACATTCTGTAAATATTAAAGTTAGCTTCGATAATCAATTAACACTCACCTTTCCTGCAAGTAAAAAGAGTGGCCATTGAATTATTTCCAAGCAAGGTTCTGAAGAATAAGGTGCAAGTAGTAGATCCTTCTCCCTGTATGTTGTAAATTATGGTTCAGCAGCATGCAACATAGAAAAATGAAGATAATAAAGATGACACTTTCCTGTCATTCACAATGTCCTCTTCTCGAAAACAGCGTATGATTTCATTCCACAGCTGTGAAAACCCAGTTGCTTCAACTCTCTTGCGTTTATTAGCCTGTGGAAATTAAAGCGACAAATATATTAACGCGATCGATCTTTTCCGCAAACAAGCTTTGACATTAGTAACTAACAAAGGAAACAGCAGGAACCTCATCAAAGTGGATTGATGAAGAAAAGCCCCTTTTAGGCAAGGGGGACTTGGCTATCAGACGGTAAATGAAAGCACCAGGTACACTTTGGAATTTCGACCTTAGAATCTTGAGGCTTCTTATCTGTTAAACGTACAGAAAGCAACCATGGTTACAATGTTACATGTTGACTTAAAGAGGGGTCACATTAAACTGGTCCAAATGTCGTAAAGCAATCAGATCTACGATAGACGGCACTGGCACATCCTTCAGGTTAGATGATAAACTCTAGAGACTGAAAGAGAGCGAAATTTTTGAATGTGCTATGGAAAAGAACAAATGATTTTACGAAAAGCACTGAACCCAACCAAAGTCCCTGACAAATGAATTTGTTGAATGAAAAATAGGTATGTACAACTCAAGTAATGACAATTTTTTTATGACGCAGGATACAATATGTGGAGTTCGCATAAATTACCTCTCCTAGGTGATCAAGTGCCCCAATCAGATGACCACAAGCTGTAGAGTATAGAGAGTACCATATTTGAGTATCCAAGAAAAACACCTGCTAGTTTGAAAACAGAAGAGGCTCACAAAACAATGTCCAATGAGCTAAATAATTGAAAATAAGATGTCAAGCAGTAGAGTAAAAAATTCTAAGACACACCATAATAACTGGAGTCCAAAGTGAAACCAATACACCAACATAATTTTGAGCTGCACTGACAAACCAAATATCACGATGGAACACTGAAAAGTATCACCATGAATTCAACTAGAAGGAAACAGAATACTATACCCTCTGGTGAAAATTCATGCCCCTGGTGTTTGACTTTGCTCAAAGTCATGATGTACTTTGTTGACACAACTAGGGGTCTTATCTGGAGAAAAATGACAATGATAAGTGGAAAACAAACACCAATCACCATGCTTCCATTATAATACTATCGATGGTATAAGAATGCAGTAACAGTCACAGTACTAAAGTAATGGTCATGAAGTGATGGCGGCATCCAGATATCATAATGTGGCGTAACGGTTCGTGGATGTAGTTTTAAATTTTTTTTTACCAAATGTCTTAGTTACTTCTCTTTCTGTCTATAATTTGAGTTCTTGCTCCATGATTGTGGTCTATGTTCTCTCTTATATTCTCTTTCTCACGCATAACTACAGCTTTTGCAAACACATCCATGATTCTAATGGGTACGACGGGAAATATTTTTAAGTATTCGACAGTCTGACACCATGTTGTACCCAACAATTTTAGTTGAGTTTGATAGCATGAAAATTCAAGTCTATGAGCTAGTGGGAAGTTCCATTGGGTGCCTAAGTGAGACCAAAATAGCAGCAAACAGACATAAGTTCGTCTCTGTAGTTGATAAAATCCTCAAAGTAAAAAGAACATTCTACAAGTACAAGCTTACCATGACAAAGAAACTAAATGCAAACTTTGATGCTAGCAAAAGCACCCAAAACAGCATATACCTGCAGCAAACTTTGATTAGCTTAACAACGTACAATAAAAGATAACTAAACTCGTCAAGAAAGATGTATACAAGACTCACTTTATGTATGAACTGTGGCTTTCACGCATACCCCTACCCACATAACTCTTAGGCTGCATTGAAACAAATAGATTCAATCCACATGACTGCAAGTGCAAGAGAAGCAGCATGCAGTGTATATAGTTTCACCAGAATATGGCATTTGGCACAGATGATACCAAGAAGGCACAAGGCATCAAAACATTTGTTAGAAGTAACTCAAACATTCGTTTTTTTCTTCTTTTACCAGTTCCTGTTCATGCTTAAAAAGGGAATTGGGAGACAGGTGGAATAGGAAGCACGACGGCGTCGTGCCAAGACTAACATGCATGAGGCGTTGAGAAAGAACGTGTTTCTTTTCTGAGATCCTAATTTAAAAGTAAACATATGGAATAAAATTTTGGAACTAAAATGTAACGGCACTAAGTAATCCTCCACCATTTTTGGAAAACAAACCAAAATAATGGTTTACTCTGCTAGAAGGGAAGAGCAACACTGCCTTGGCAAGAGACCAACTACCAATCACCACCCAAAAAATGCATACCCACCGAACCTACCGACCACCACTCAACCAGCAACCAGCCCATACATATTGGGTGGGGGTGGGAAAGTGGGCAGGAATATTAATATTGACTTAATTTATTCATGCTAAGAAGACAAACGATAGTTTGAACTGTAAGAATAAAACTTAGAAACTTAACTTAGAAACTTTTGTGACTAGTATATCTGCTCTACTGGCCACACACATTAGTTTTTCTCATGTGCATCTTTCCAGTTTTCCTCAACTTTGAGCCCCACTCCTCAAACTTAGAAACTTTATACTAAGCAGAGTAACAAAGAACATCAAGTCATTAACAAAAGTGAAGGCAAATTAGTACCTGTGACCACCAAATAAGAAATCTTATGATCAGCCAATCAGAATGTTTTAAATATTGGCGAAGCATAGGGAAAAGGGGTAATGCTGTAGCCATGATGCTAGAGAGAGAATATAACGCCGCTGTCAAGATATACTGTGCAGGAAAATCTTGAACTTCTTTAGACGCCATACTGGATGAACGTGCATAGAAAACTGAAAGAGCTATAGCCCATGCAAGACTAACAATAATCTTCAGGACACTTCGCAAGACATCTGTGAATATCGGCCTACGTTGCAACGGAGAGTTGATGATAACATCCAGAATACCTAAAGTGAAATAAAATCCCACTGAGAACCAGAGTTTACCAGACTAGAAACATAGCTATACAACAGCAATAGTAAACAGCACTATTTATAAAACATTTTATATTTAAAAATCATGTGCAGGTACATTGTCTGACTTATTTAGTCAGATCATGTCGACGCAACCAAGCAAGTCCTATTTGACTAGGGCAGGAGAGAATGAGATAATATACTTTAAGTTTTAACAACTGCTTCAATAAGTTCTTTTTGACGCATCAACTTCATATGATATACTTAAAGTGTCTCTTTGAAGCAAAGACAGACAGACGAGTATTAGGCAAAAAAGCAGACTTGTCTAAGTGACCTCTAATCACCCTCAAACTGACATTTTGAGACATGACTTATCCTAATCAAATGAAGATTTGATCCCCTTACACATACTTGTATCTTTTATATATCCCAATTTTTCCTGTCATTATTAAGCACTCAAAAACTGTCATTAAGTAACTTCTATAACATTTTAGTATTATATACGTCCACAACTGACTGCAAAAGCTGTCATTAAGTAATTTTTACTTTCAAGTAACTCTCACATGATCCAGCCAAAGAGCAACAACAAACAGCACAAACAACTCAGATGTTTGTGACGATGTCAAAATACAGAAAGATTGAAGCATATTTCTGCAATAGCCTTCTAACAGTGAGCATGGATGCACACTAAGAGTACATTCTTTGTGATAATAGACCGACACGAAGAAGTCTAACAAGACAAGACGAGCCAAAACATTATCTTCAACTGTCAATTATAGCCGATAACATACTCTGGAGCAAATGAAGAAAAGATGCAGTGATAAATATACTGGAAACTGCATTCAAGACATCCCTCCTGAAAATAGATAACATGGGAGTTCCAATCCATGCAAAAATCACCATAACCTACAACCGTAGTACGTTACATCATCATAAATATCTGTTTCTAAGTTAGGAGGCAAACCAACTTGTCATATATCAAAAGTTCGGATATAGGAATACCTGGAGAGCCAGTACATAGAAAATCCACAAACGATCAAAACTATGAAAGATGTGCCAGAATGTTCGAGACTCGACAAAATATGATTTCCTAACATTTTCGGAGGTCTCTTGGGATACCTTTCTTCCCTAGAGAGTCAGAGTGTTAAACAACTGCGTCAAGTCAGTTTTCATAACATTCCGATGTAATAGTAATTGTATATTTGTATTACATTACCTTCACAATTTCACATATTGATTCAGAAAAAATTCCACCATTGTAGAAAGGCCAACCCAATGAGAAACAATCTGATGACCTGGATAAAGGAAGAACAAAACTCACGGCATAAGAAGGTAACAAATTCGGCATAAAGATTGATGATTAATTTTGTGTACAGCGTGTTCAACGAAATAATAATTGCAGACCAGAAATACTCATTTAGGTCATCATAGTTGCACCAAGCTGAGTGCAAAGCCTTCCCGCCTTTGCTCTTTTGAGCTTCCTGTGATAAATTTCCAAATAAATAATAAATGAAATCATCGCCAGCATCAGTTAAATAATTTGCGCATTTCAAATATTTGTTACCTTCTCAATGACATTGTAGAGAGGCATGACGACCTTGCAAAGGAAAGACCGATCATCCACACTATGTGCGGGCTTGTTATTCTCACCTGTTGTAATCCTCACTTCTCCAGACAGAAATACACACAGCTCATGTGCCATCTAGAAAAATATTCCAGAACAAAGCATAGTGTTAAACTGCTTTCAGACTATACACTTACAACTATTAGGATTGAGAATGAGGATTTACAATGCTTACATTATGAAAAATGTAGCACAGGCATTCTGGCATAAATCGAATATTTGCTGCTTCACCCCATATAAGAAGATATAGGCCGATGTACAATATTTTTTCATGTTGGACTATTTGTTGACTATGCGGTACCCTAGTAATGGAAAGGAAAAAACATTAACCAACTTGGATCAAGAACTGGAAGTTCAAAATCCTTTCTTAAAGCGAAATTCCAGCTTCTGCTATACTGCAAAGTGACATGTACAAATCACAACCTTGAACGGCATCCTAAGAATTTACACCAAGTTTTGTAGTTCTGCAAAAGCTTGTTTATTACAGCATCAACAGCTCGATCATCAAGCTGCACAATAGAAACGATTTTTTGTAATCACTACAGCCAATAATTCTGCAACTTTTGTTCATTCCAATGCAAATATGCGATGTAATGTCAAACGCAGTAGCGCCGAGTTCTGACCTTGTCCATAGGCTTAGGCTCTGGATTTAGCCTTACGTGTACATTAGCTAGCAGCATTATCAAGTGCTCTCGCTGATTTCGAACACTGTCTCTCTGCATGAATGACGCAACATAGACCAAATACCATTGTCATCAAGTTCTATTCCAATTAAGAGAGCATATCACACCCACTTGATAGTAAGCAGTAAAAATTAATTCAGAAGGGGGACCTGAAATCCAAACACAGCTCCGAGCCAGTCAAGAAGGTCCAAGTCATCGGTCTGCTCAAACCCAGGTAGCCAGGCTAAATCATCAATGTTCCTCAAAGCAGAAATGGCAGCCTTTACCTGATACACAGTGTATACTCAAATATTAAAATTCATCAATCCATTAAAAAAATATGAAGAAAAAAAAAACAAAAAGTTAACACCCAGCATTTGTGGTCAAACTTGTTATCGATGGCTAAAGGTGGGATCAAGTAAGGCTAGCTATATTGATGAGGTCGTACGGCCGTTTTAGAATAGCATAGTGTCTTCATTTCATTAGAGCAATTCTTTCATGGCAAAGTAACTTTTATATTATTCTAACAAGTTTCTAAGGGTTTTTATTACTCTAATGAGTTATCAGGACAACAATTGTATTCAAATGTTATTTGACAGAATAGGACCATTTTTTATCCGACAATTTGATAGCCTCACCAAAACCTCCTAAAAGCCCCTAAACTCGTTAACTTCACATGATCTCATTTCCACATGCACGGGCGTAAAATTTGTGGAGTGTAATTAATTTGCTTACACAAAAATACACATCAAGGTAAAGCATTTCATTAATGCCATTTTTAACATTAATTGATGCATATTTTATATACATGAGGTAAAGCATGTCATAGACATCAAGGTATAGCATGTCATACAACCACGACGTAAATATCATTTCAAGAATTTGATCTCAGGATCAGTCGTTAAGGTCCAATTTTGGCCTATACGATCTCAACATGCAGTCGTAACCTAAAAAATTTGATAAAGCACTCCAACATTTATTTCATCGGCAATTTAAACCACAAATGCAACTGTTCATTCTTGTACAACGAACGAACACTATATTGATTTTGTTTGGTTCATAATGTGATGCCACAACAAAAGATGCATATTCCACACAAGAACCGAGTAAGTCTTATTCAAGACCGTCTTAAATCTTAAACTGTATAACCAGCAAGAAACGAATGCATACTAAATAAATACAATGCTTAAAGTGTAAACGAAAATGGTGAAAGACCGTTTTTCTTGAGACTTAGTACACAGGAGCCTAACGTACTCAATACTCATTCCCTTGACACCT
>JAUEKU010202268.1:0-17100 GCA_032274805.1 Gypsophila paniculata | reverse complement strand
ATATATTAAGAGGCTATATTTTTGTTTTTGTTCATTTTATTTTATAATTAGGTTGCTCTATGATTGTTGTACAATTTTTGTGGTACTTTGTGTGTGTTTGTTGGAAGCTATGCTCTAAGACCGTGTTTGTCGTACTGATTGGGTGTTTGTTGGAAGCTATGCTCGAGTTTGTAGCTCACACTGTTAGCTGATGGTGTGAAGAATCGCTTATTAGTTGTCGAGGAAAGAAATGTTTACTTTATAAGTCTAAGGGGATACTCCTCCCATTGCCAATTGGTTTTGAAGAACCCTCATGGGTTTATCGAGTGGGCTCTCTTTCCTCCCTTCAGGTGTGGCCCTTGGCCACTAGTTTCACGGATTGCTAACCCCACTCGTCCTAAGACGGGTTTTTGAGAGAAGTGAGCATATAGAGGAAGCTAGCTAATTTTATAGTTTGTTTTGAAGCTAGAAATGGACTATATTAGTTCTTAAACAATACATACTGTCTGACTTGCTGGATATAATTGTATTCGATATCAAGAATTTGTCTTTGAGAATACCCTTTTGATTCTCCTACTTTCGAGTTTGTGTATATCAGCTTATGTTAAGCAAGTGTTTGTTATGTCAAAATTATTATACAGACTTTTTAACAAGGCTTTGTTCTTCTTCTGATACCATACCTCAATCAATAAACTTTTTGATGTTCTTTATTCTTATGATCTTTGCGGCGTTTTCCTTTTTTCCCTAATGAATAGACACCTGTAGCAATGTAACACTGCAACTGTTGGTTCTGTGGATGAATTTATCCACGATGGTTCATTCTTTTGTAAATTATATTGCATCATTATAGCTTATGTTTTCATTGTTGCGTACAGCACGTGAGCCAAGGAATGAAACTGGCCGTGGAAGAGGCCGCGATTTTGGGCGTGGAGGTCGTGGGCGTGGTGGCCAGAACCGCGACTACTCAAGCAATGAAAATTTGTTTAACTCTGGAGCCCCTGGACCTCAGCGAGAGGAAGGGGAAGGTGGAAGGACAACTGAAAGGAGGTCTTATGGTGGTCCTCGTGGACCTTACCGCGGTGGTCGCCGAGGTGGCTTTAGCAATGAAGAGGGAAGAGATGGAGAGCGCCCACGAAGAACATATGAACGCCACAGCGGAACTGGGCATGGGTAAGCGTTTCTTCTTTGTTCTGTTTGTCCCTTCAAATCTAGTCCTTGATTTTCTCCCTGATTCCTGTACTCACTTGTGTATTCTGTTTTCTTTCCTCGTAGAAATGAGTTCAAGCGCGAGGGAGCTGGCCGTGGAAATTGGGGAAGTCAGTTGGATGAAGTTGCTCCGTAAGATTTCGTTTCATTTGTGTTTATCTTGTGTCTTCTGTTTAATCGGTATGTGCGAGTGTGTCAAGTTTAATAGTGCCTCTGCTGTATTATATATTCTCACTTTCTCAGAGCTGTTGAAGAAGTTGCGGAAGAAACTGAGAAGAATGTGAATCCTGAGGATGTTCCAGCTGGTGAAGAAGCTGTCGATGAAAACAAGGAGGCCCAGCCAGCTGAGACTGAAGAGAAGGAGCCTGAAGAGAAGGTAAATTTCTGGATTTGATTTTTTTAATTCTCCGAGACTATTGAAATTGATTGAACTTTGCTTCTTTTCGACATCACGTGCAACCCTTTATTTTCTGTGTTCTCATTCTGAGGCTTGCGTTAATGTACACATTCGGTGGTGTTTTGTTTCATTGCACATTACATTGATCTTATGTTTTTGGGCAACTTAATTATTATCCATCTTATTTTGTTACCTACGATTTTCAAGCTTTATGCCGTGTTTTCCATGTAAAAGGTTATAGCTTTTGTCAATAATTTAGAACTTGTTCATGATTTCTTTTTGACATAGTAGTTCAGCAATTCTTTCTTTATGACGTATTATCACGTGGTTAAATATTTTATACCAAAAATCAGGAGATGACTCTGGAAGAGTATGAGAAGGTCCTGGAAGAAAAGAGGAAGGCTTTGTTAGCTCTCAAGACCGAGGAACGGAAAGTCGAGGTTGACAAGGATCTTCAGTCAATGCAACAGCTTTCAAACAGAAAGGATGAGGATGCCGTCTTCATAAAATTGGTACATCCCTTACCACTTGTGTACTCTGGCTGTAATATTGGTCAAAGTGTTCGGTCTCATCTCACGTTTGCGATTGCTTGCTTATCTTAGGGTTCTGACAAGGATAAGAAGAAAGAAGCATCTGAAAAGGAGAGGGTGAAGAAGGTATGTTATCTTTAAACTTGAGTTCAATCGTCAGTGTCATCTCACCCATTTTTGCCTAGTGATTAGGGGTTTGTAACAAAGGCTTTGACCTTGAGTCCAACCGTTCCACCCAAAACAACAATAAAGAACAAGTGCTACATTCATTGAGCAACCTGTACTGAGCCCGTCCGGCCTGTTTGATACATATAACTGTTTAATAGTATGTATTATACAAAAATTTCAAGGTTATACATGGTGTACTTCGATATTGTTTCCATCTCAGTGATATTTGTACCCAAGGCTAATTCCGCCCTCAGTTGACCATCAATGCAAATTCTTCTGTTGCTGACATGTGAATTTGTTTTTTATTTTTATTTTTTGCTGGGTGTATTATGATGTGCAAAAACTCGGGTCCCAATTGACACGGCTTTTGTGCTTATCTGCAGTCTGTCAGCATCAACGAGTTTTTGAAGCCAGCTGATGGTGAGAAGTACTACAGCCCCGGTGGTCGAGGTAGGGGCCGTGGTCGTGGTCCAAGAGGTGGTGGCGGTGGCGGTGGCGGTTATGGTGGAGGCCCAAGGATGAACAATGCTTCTGCTCCTACTATTGAGGACCAGAAACAGTTCCCGACTCTAGGAGGTGCTCCCCGTGCCTGAGCAAGTCTTCCCTATTACCTCTCCTTTACCTCCCTATGAATGAATTTAAGACCTTTTTGAGTCACAGGAATAAACTCTAAGACGCGAGTTTCCTGTATCAAATTTAGTTTGAAAATTTTTCTATTTTCTATTTTATGCTTTGTAATTTGTAGTAAATTTTTCTCGGTCTCCAATTAGTTTTCTAGATGGTCTTTATTGGGGAGATAGAAAGTACGACAGCAGGATGATTTTTGATCAGTTTTGTTACTTGAATATTGAAATACTAGATTAATAGTTTTGGGTCATTATTACGGTGTCTCTGAACAAACTTAGACGTAGACTACGTTTTTGAGCGTCGATGCCAACATCCAGCGGCTTGTATGGAGAAAGGTGAAGAAACATTGGAACTTGGGAGAAACACTTTGGCTTCATTCTTTTAAACTGATTAGAGCTGAACTAAATAATACTCGTAACTAGATTGTATTGAGCCGAACAGAACTAAAGTTCGGAAGAACAGAGCGGTTTAAGTGTTTCTCTTTTCCATTTCAGAAGGAAAGGGAGGTAGCCTCAATTCAAGTTCATGGAAACTAATGGCTCAAGTTTTTGACATTTGAATTCTTTTGAAAAACTCTTTTGTGAGCAAGATTTTTTGCGGTAGTAATTATCCCATGGATATAACATCACCCTATAAATGTGGAGGATGTCGAGTGAGCTTTTATGAAGTATTGTATTTCATGGAGTTGTTGCCAATTGGTCGAGAGTGACGATGCATACCCTCAAAATCCATGGATGGAAATAAAAACAAATGAAAACATCACGAAAAGAATAGAATGAAGTCTTCACAATGAATATAAGAAAGACGAAAAGCATGCTACGGATGTTTGTTGTCGTCATCATTTTTATACAAAAATCTAACATTGAAAAAGAATCGAGAAAGTAACAAATTGCAAACCACTAGATACGGGAGACCTAACATAGGCTGTGTTGATAATTGTTTAATTCAAATAATATTGCAGCAAAATAAATTTCTTACAAGCCACAATGTGGTACCACGAGCAATCTCTAGGTAGAGCAGCAACCACTCTTCTGTGCGACAGGCTGACCTCGGATCTGGACCGTTGGAGGCCTTGCGTTGTTCATAGGCTGGCTGGCCATCCTGCCATCACCATCATAACAATTTAATCATTAAACATAAATAGAGACAAAGCGGCTTGCCATTCCCCCCAACAGTCTTCCTAACGTCGCCAAATTACATCATCAAGGATTCTCACACCTACTAATCTAACCTTCATCAATTGTCATCAAATACAACTCCTACAAGAGCAGGTAGCAGCCATACAGCAACGAGGATCATGCACGGATCGTTGTTTCGGTTACAGGTAGCTGTGAAATTTAATCTTATTTTTAACAGAGTACTAGTCCTACGTAACTTTTTGCCCTAACAAATAAGAGAAGTGTAGAAACCACAAACCAGATGAAAGAGTAGGTAAACCCTGATCGATATTATAAAAAAGCATTGCTTAAGTATCCATTACCTGTTTTTGATAGAACCGGTCATAGCCATAAAAGCTTGTTCAACATTAGTAGCATCCTTGGCACTGGTCTCCATAAAAGGTATGCCAATTTCATCGGCAAAAGCCTGAATAGAACACGATAATTTAAAGCAACAATCAGTCTTCCTCCCAAGATCAGCTAAAATAAGTTTCCTGCAATTTCGAAGTCCCTCTATTTTCCTACTTTCCTATTTTTAGTGATCGTATTAGTTCAACTTTCTTTACTTCACTTTACCCCACATCTCTACGTTTACAGTTTAATATTGATGTTGGTTTCCCACAATATATAAAACATGGAAGATAAATTTAAATGACTAACCTTTGCAGTTTCAAATGGCACAGCTCTATTGGAAGCAAGATCACACTTGTTTCCGACCAGAAGTTTGTTGACGTTGTCACTGGCATAGCGATCAATTTCATTAAGCCACTGTTTCACATTGTTGAAACTCTCCATATCTGTCACATCATAAACAACCTACAATGCGATATAGAAACTTGCGTCAGCAACTTAAACCAGATGGAGGTATAGAATATCTAGGATGAAAAGGACTATGAAATGAAAGCTAGACTAAGCATCATCACTAGCTGAATCACTCACAATAATGCCATGCGCACCACGATAGTAGCTGCTTGTGATTGTCCTGAAACGCTCTTGTCCAGCAGTGTCCCACTGAAGATCAATATGAACATGTCTAGAAGTCACTTGGAGGTACAAAGATGGAGTTCTATTTTTTGCATGTAATTACTATAAGAAATTAAGAATTCACAATTTGATGGAATAAATCATACAATTTGAAGTTTGATAGTCTTTCCTTCTTGCTCCACAGTGCGTATTTTCTACAACAAAACGTATATAATATATATCATGATGGTGCCAGAAAATAGATTATAAGCTTTCAAATGCCTGGACAGAAGACACTCACGAAATCGACTCCAATGGTGCTGATGTAACTCTCCAAATACGAGTCATCCTGCAGCAGTGATGAAGAGGAAACAAATGTAAGGTATAAAATGTTGCAAGTATTGCCGGGTAGCAATTTAATCATCATTTCTCGGTAGACTGTGTGGTCTCTGCATCTCATAGCTTCGGGCATACTTTGAAAGATTACAAAGATGTACAAATTTACGATATAAGATGATCGTCCAATAGAGTGATTTTATTATTGGACAGTAGCTCGACACAATTCGGAAGGAGATTACTGTATAAGTAAAGGTTTCATTTTTCGATTTCAAAAAGATGCATCGCAGTTATCAGCCTACAAATTCACCACTAGAACAAGGTTCTCAAAGGTCAAGAACGGGATATGTGAAACAACTGTTGCAATCTTGCAAACTTCAGAGACAAGCGAAAGGGTCCCAAGAAAAATCCACCAATTTCTTCCAAAATACGTACTTCACACTAAAGATATAGATTGAACTATATGTTGTCTAAAGTAAACAAACAGAACTTACAGCTTAGCAAACATGTCTAATTCAGGGAATTTTTTTATTGAGATTGCCTCACTTCACCTTCAACTAAAGACCTGATGGCTGATGGTGGGACGATTCAAAAAAATCAATGAAAAAGCTTACCGCAAATCTCAAAAGGAGACACGATTTGCCAACACCTGAATCTCCAATAAGCAGAAGCTTGAAAAGATAGTCACTGCGAAAAGAAAGCACCGCATATGAGTAGATAAATTAAATAACAGACGCAATAACTAAATCAGCATGTCAATACCACGATCTCCAAATGTCAATGCATATGACGGAACTCTCAAGAAAAAAAACTCCGGCTTATTTGACATGAATCGGTGCAAGAGACATAGTCAGACTCAAAAAAAAAAAAAAATCCGACTAATTTGACATGAATTGCTGCAAGAGACATAGCCAGACTAAAAAAACTCCGGTAAATTTGACAGAGTCAACCCAAATGTGCAGCGATAGAGCAAAGTTCGAACACGTAACAAGAAGACTAGCAATCACCTCCCCGGCTCTTTCCTCGGTGCATACATCCACAAGCACACTCAATGTCTACGACATCAGATGTTCAGCCAACAATACACCACATTCTCAGAATAAGAACACGATTTAGCAAGAAAGAGTCCTAGACTGCTGCGAATTTAGCGCTTCACCTAATGATCTAAGCACAGACACGAAGACACTAGATAGTTCCTCCCTCCATCCAATTTTTATCTTCGTGTTTCATACTTTAAGCTGAAAATTTCGAGACTTCTGTCGAAAATATATTAAAAGCTTTACACAATTAGAATTTCATACCAGGAATCTACGATACTAAAGTTTTTTGTCATTCAAACTCATGTCAACAAATTTCAAACAAATACGCATAAAAAATACGATCAAAATGTCGTCTTTGAAACCGCGTAAATCAACGATGAAGACGCAAATCGATTCAACTCAATCACATCAAATCAAATCAAACACAGAATTTACAATCTAACAAAACTTACAAATCACCGACAAAAAATTCAATCGATCAAAAATCACAATCACACGATTCACACGCACACACACACAAAAAAAAAAAAAAAAATATCACCGTAATTATCCGGCAATTTTAACGATGAAAATAAGAACAAAATCGTATCGAAAAGAGAAAAACGAAAATAAAAAGAGAGAGAAGGTAGCTTACTACTCAGGATTCATGGCGGAGGTGGTTGATGCGGCGGAGGCGGTGGTTGAGACGGCGGAGATACGCCGGAAATTCGGAGATCACCGACGATGTGAGAGGATAGATATAAAGAGAAGGCGTATGATAAAAAGAAGACGTGGTTTTAATTACTTTAGGATTTTTTTTTTAAATATTACTATACTAGCTTCCTCCGTATCCGTGAATACGTTACTATTTATATTTTTGGGTGTACAACGAATACGTTACTATTTATATTTTTGGGTGTACAACGAATACGTTACTATTTTCATTTTTAGTAAGTTTTTGTATTGGTTTGCAATTGGATTGGATAATTATATTTTATTGTTGTATTAGATAACCACTTGCATTTCCTTAATATTTGTGTAAAAAGTAATACTCATAGTAACGTATTGATTGAGACGGATAGAGTAATTTTTGGTATCAAAATTACACTTTTATGATTTTATATTTTTATGGTTGATAAATGAAAAATCAATATTGTATTAATATACTATATACCGCCGCTAGACGATTTTGCCCTTGACTTTGTTTAGTTTCAAAAAGTTGTATTTTCTTAGTTTTTCAATGAATTATCTCGAAAACCTACCAAAAACAATTTCCAAAAAAAAAAAAAAAAAAAAACTATGTCGTTGGTTGATAATAATAATTCTCGGGTCGTTAAGGACGACAACTTCTCAATAACTTCTAGATTTTTAAACATAAAATATTAATGAAATAAATATACGAAGTATTAGTCAATAAATACTACTCTTGATTCAAGTATCCACTTAAAAAAATCGAAATTATTCAGTAAACCGACCAACTAAATAATTTTCAAACTTTTTTATAATCAAAATTAACACTAAATTTATCTAATAAAAAAATAAAAAATAAAAATCCGAACGACCAAAAATAACCTACTTAATAATTCCGTCTCCTAAATTAATTAATTTTTCTCGGCAAGTGATTCCCTATTCACTAATTCCCTTCACTTAAAATTACTCATAATTCATAAACGCTCAAGAATCAAATTTTCACAAAACATTGATCATCATCATCATCATCATCATCATAAGCATCATCAATGGCACGCAAATCCAGCAAATTCCCAGATAACTACGGTAAGCAATGACCCATCTCTTAAATTTCATAAAAGACCGTCTTATACTCTCAAATTGTAAGACCGACAATAAATACACTCACGTTTAAATAGCTGATTAGAGCCTAAAGCGAAATCTTTTCTAATACTTGGTGTCTGATATATCTCAAAGTAATGTACTTTATGTAATATATCATATCATCTGATGAAGTTTTGATGTGATTTTGTATGAAGGGTATGACCTAATTTTGGGTACAATTGCTGCATTTTATGTGTTTTCTACACCTTTTACTAAAGTTGAAGAAAGCTTCAATATGCAGGTTCATTTTTATTTATTTAAATCATTTTTTGCTGATTTTTTTTGGTTTAATTTTGTTGGGTTTTTGATTGTTTATTGATTGATTGATTAGGCAATGCATGATATACTGTACAATTGGCATCACTTGGATAAAGTATGTGAATTTATTTCGGTTATTTCGGACCATTATACTTCCTCTGTTCCATTGAATTGAATTGTACGAGTATACGCTTTTATTTTAATCAAAGGTATACAATTGGGTGGAACGGAGGAAGTACATTTTTTTTTTTTGTGGGTGATGGGTGCTAATTTTGTTTATTTTTGATTGGATTTAATGAAAACAGTATGATCATCTGGAGTTTCCTGGTGTTGTTCCTCGAACTTTCATCGGTAAGCTTGTATTTTTAGCATTGCCATGGCCCTTGTTATTTTGGATTGAGGCCGTTTGAACTGAATTGAACGGAATTGGGGTGAGCAAAATTGTATCGAGAAATGCTGAATTGAATTGAAGTGAACTGAGCTGAAATTAAGTCCTAAATAACATGGCTTGAGTACCCAAGAGATCGTCTTTGATCTATTTATGCATTAACTTGTCAATTTACGTTTCTAGGGTACAATTCTATATATATGTGCTTTGTTATTGGGGAGATTCGTATTTATTTATTGTCAAATTACAGCTTTCGGTTGCTTGGTGAAGATTAGGAACACACGTTTTTGTTTATGCGTTTATGTGACTCCTTCATCTTGCTCTCCTGTTAGGTGCTTGGATTGTATCAATTTTGGCGTCCCCTGCTGTATTGGTCGTTAATTTCTTACACTTGCCAAAGATCTATAGTCTTTACGTAGGTGAGGTTTTCAGGGTTTTAAGAAATATATAATTGAAACATGCGTTCTTTCGTTTACAGCAGTTTCTTCGTTCTATACTCAGTTGTTGTCTTTCGTCAGCTTAAACTAATTACTGGAATATTAAGACAATTAGCTACGGTCAAATCGTAAATGGGTGATTCTCGTCTTGGCATGACTTGTGGTATCTTTTACGATCTACATAGGTTATCTACTCGTCTATGAACCATGGTCTTGATTTAGCGCATTCTTCTTCCTTTTTTTTCAGTTCGTTTGGTGCTAGGAGGCATCGTACTGGCCACCTTACGATTCTTTCGACTTGAGGTATGTGGCAAGGACTTGGTTTCATTTTTCCGTTGTTTCTGGTGTAGCATACACATGTAGTCGAATCAAATTCACGTAGATTGTAGACGTACTGAGGGTGCCTGTTTCACAAGACTTCTAGTATAGGCTTCATAATGACGTAGCTTTAGAATTGCAAAGTGGTGGTTTATCTAATTTCTTACCCTGTTTACTCCTTTTTAAATTGTCTACCCAACACGTCACTGAGTTAACTAGAGTTGGTTGAAGGTGACCTTTTGTTTGTTTTGGCACTTATAATGGCCGAGAAAAAAAATTGAAATCTATACCCGAGAATAAAATTGAAATCTTTTTTTTTAATCTTTTATGATTCAAGAGTTGTTCAATACTCCGTAAAATATTGTGATTACCATATTCTTTTGATGCATTCATTGCAACACCTTACTATGCCTATCGCATATCTTTCCCTCAGGCATAATTTTTTTTTGTTTTCGTCACAGATCAGACGCAAGTTTGGCCACCAAGTGGAAGCTTTCTTTGTGATACTTACTGTGCTTCAGTTCCACTTACTATTCTATATCACCCGTCCTCTTCCGAATATTTTGGCGTTGGGTGTAGGTGATTTTGTCTATCTCTCCTCTCTATACGCTTATTCATTCTATCTTCAATGACTTTCTTTCGGTTTCTTGTTATTTTCATTTTCAAATTTTCAAATTATCCCATTCATGTCAGTAAGTTTAGTACAATTTTTAGCTTTTGGAAATCTTTAGTGTTGTAGAAAGCTATTCGACATCATTGGTTTAGGACTTGCTCGTGCCGTCCAGGCGAGCCACAAATGCTGGTGAGAGATGAACTACTGCTCAGCTGGTTAACCACACTTGGAAAAACATACAAATAAGAGGGAGCAAAGCGCTGCTTAAGTACCCCCTCTGCTTTTGTCAGCCTCACAGGAACACAGAACACTTTTTATGAGGTGAAAATTGGGTCCCATAGGACTAATTGGAAAAGATGAAGGGAGTACTTAATAGTAGAAACTTTTATTTTGTTACGAGAGCTGTAACAATCCCCTAAATCGGCTATAACTTTCTGCTCAATATTTTCTGCCAATATTTCGTCATTCAGTAACATATGATAGATATGTACTATATCCATCTGGCTATTTTGTAGAATTTACAAGTTAAATAAACAAGTATAGTTGGTAACTTGGTAACTATCAATTGGTGACATGTTCTTTAAAAAGCTATTGACCAAACGGCTATCTCTGTCGTTCTGCAGCAATAAGAATGGATCCTTTATCCTTGACATGTACATCGTACTCTGTATTATCCAAGGAGCTTTATATATTTACTTTATGAGATTAGGAATTAGACTGTACTTGATACTGGATTATTACTTCTGTCTACAACATCAGTCCATATTGTTCCTAATACTGCTGTTCAATTCACTTCTGCAGTGAATATGGCATATGGTTATTGGTTACGAGGAAGCTACTATTCATCACTACAATGCCTGGTGCGTTTATCATGTTTTGGAGTTTATTAATTTGATTTATTGCAATCATCATTCGTCAACTGTATATGGTGAAATTGGTTTGAGACCCGTTAAATTTTAGAAGTAATAGTACTAAATTGTAGAAGTTAATGTTTTGCGGTTTTGTCTCATTAATCATTTCTGATATACAGAGCAACACGGTCAAGCTATAATGAACTGCATACTCATAACTCGTAGTTGCAAGCAGTACTACTTTGAAGTACGCTAGCTATATAAAGTTTATGTTGATAATACTATTGTGAGCGACACCTAAAGTTACCTTCGGGCATGTGATTTTTTAACAGTGTACGTCGTTTGGCTAGTAACAAGGTTTCTTAGGCGAGTTGGCCTCCCCGTGCATGGTATTGCCAGTTCCCTTGAGAGCTCAGCTGCGTAGCAATCTGCTAGTTATCAATATTGTTTTTTTGCCCTTGACTGTTAGCATCTATTATGACCTCTAAGTGACGTTTAATTGATCCTATTTCTGAGGTATTTCTACAGGAGCCTGCTTTTTAGGTAAATCTTTTGCTTTGATGTCAGGTTGTTGCGACATTGATTTTCAGATGCGATGTGCTTTTGTTAGCCTGCCCCATCGGCCTTCAGTTTCTGTTGGTATGTTGGCGTCTTGAACCGCTGTTGCTCTCAAATATACTAAGAATGAAGGAGTTGCTATAATTTAAATTCTGAGTATATCGCTGCGGCGTGACTTGCAGTGTCGTGTTTAATGCGAAATTTTCTCTAAGTTTTCACGAACTTCGAGTCTATTGTGTTTTTGACAAAATATCTCGTTCAATGGCAGACCAGATCCGTCTCACTGTGGAAAGCAATCAAGTACTGTGTTGTAACTGCCTTACTATCCATTGGTAAGTGTTGTCCTCCCAACAGGAGTTGTGTCGAATATGTGTTTGTGTGTTTATTTGACCCATACATGATTTGTACGTGATCCATTTTTGCCATCTGTAGGTCTTACGGTGACTGTAGATTCAGTGATGTGGAGACGGATATTGTGGCCAGAATTCGAAGTTTTCTGGTTTAATTCAGTTCTTAACCGGAGCTCTGAATGGGGCGTATCCTTTTACATGTGTAGTTACCTTGTCGTGTAGTTACCTTGTCACATATTAGGCTCATGGTCAATCATTTTCTGCTAGGAGTAGAGTTGTTTCATGCAATCATGCATTCCGGTTCAGGCCGCATTACATGGAAATCTTACAATATCTGAAATCTCTATCCTCTCAGTTCATCTTTAAGATTGTTGCTCTAGGTAATGCCTTTCCACTGGTATTTCACTTCAGCACTTCCCAGGTCGCTGCTCGCTGCATACCCTCTCTTTGTGGTGAGTGTTAATGTCTCATGCACGCATTGATCATCGCTCACTGTCGTGTTGTTTTTTTGGACAAACTCTTAGTGCAGTTAAGATTTCTACTCATGATAACATGATTGTGTCACAAACTCACAACATGAAATTTTCCTTTATCATTCTGCTCTATTCTTAGTTTCTTTATTATTCTGCGGTTATCTTACTATGTACACTCTTTTGCAGCTTGGTCTCATACTTGATAGGAGGGTTTCGACCTATCTAATCCCAGTGATATCTTTTGTAGTCCTGTACTCCAAACTACCTCACAAGGTAAGACTCATTAAAAAGCTTGCTTGATTGCAAATTTGAAGCTAAAAGCATTAACGATCACAGATGATTCGGATTGTCTCAGGAGTTACGCTTCATTATTAATGCTCTCCCAATGCTCAATATGGCAGCTGCGATATCAGCTAGCAGAATGTATTGTTTTTCTCCTCTTCCCCACCTCCCTGTCATCGGTTTAATATTCTGACTTACACGAGCCGATCATTTTGTGTTTTACATTATATGTTTTCTCTTCATTGTTGCCCGCTTTTTCTTTTTATATTTACTTTGTTCTGGTTACAGATATAATAATAGGAGAAAGAGCTTTTGGAGGTTACTCTCAATTGGAATGCTTGGACTATTTTTAATCAGGTTAGGCTCGACTGACGTTGACGCAAGTCACGCAATCCAATTTAGAGAATGATGGTTTATTTTCCGTGATCCCTTAATTCTAATCTTCTGCTTGTAGTATAGGGTGTACAACAACATTTTTCATGGCATCGTACAACAATTATCCCAGTGGCTATGCTTTGAAAGAGCTCCATCAAATGGGTTAGCTATCTTTAACACAAATTTGTATAATGTATTCCCTCCGATCATCTTATTTCTTACCACGTCTCCCATATTGTGAGAGAATTTTGAAAAACTGGTAAGAAATAAGAGAATCAGAGGTAGTAGCTTATTCGTCTGCTGTAAACTCCTTTGCCCAACTAGAACAAACAGTCATGGCTCCCCACTTTCACTTGTTTCTTTGGCAGGCCACTTGAACAATACTGGCGAAGTATGGGTTCACATAGACACTTATTCAGCGATGAATGGAATTTCCCGTTTCTGTGAAAAGGGTCTTCCCTGGAGGTAATCAACTGTATGCTTTTGAGCACCTTCACCTGGTACTCCCTCTGATTCTTTGAGACTTTCCAGTGCAAAAATTTTCGAATGCGATAATTAGGCAAATTTCACAAAAATAACTCAACGTTTGCAAAGTCTTCCAAAAAATAACCCAACGTTGCAAGTTTAACATTAATAACCCAACCTTTATTATTTCTTCACACAAGTGACCCAAAACTCATTTAATATCATTTCTTCTCCCAAATCTTAAAAATTATTAATTTAAACTTTAAGAAAATATTTTTGTAAGGTTATTATATATATATATTATCATATTATAAAATCAACATTATCAGTTTGGTGAAAAAAATATTTTATATTATCATAAAACTATTTATGATAAAATTAATTCAAACAATGATTTTTTAAACTAATTTAAAAAATATAATTTAAAGTATTTATGAAAAAACTAATTAAAAAATAGTTTATGGTATCATAAAATAAGGTCTAAAAAAATACGGGGTATTATTTACACAATCACAAAAATAATTTAAACAATATTTTTGTAAGGCTTAAAGTAAATTAATACTCCATTGGAGTAATATAAGCTAAACGTTGTTTACGTCTAAACATAAATAAAATGCACTCATAATAAAAATATATTTTAATAAAAAGAATTAACTTAAATTTTTTTATAAGTTTTTCAGGTATAATTTTTTTACAAGTTATATGTTAAAGAAGTAATTTAAATATAAAAGAGAAATTAAAATTTTTTATAACTTACGAAAGTAATTTTTTCGTATTTAATATAATATTTTACATATAAATTTTGTTCTTAATTTAAATAAAATGTATATAAGAATTTTTTTTTTTCAATTTTCTATTATTTTTACATCATTAATACATTAAAATGAGATTTTGGTCATTTTTGGGAGGATATGGCAAATGTTGGATTATTAATGTACAACTTGCAACGTTGAGATATTTTTAGAAGACTATGCAAACGTTGGGTTATTTTTGTTAAATTTGCCAAAAATATTTCACTAAAATACTCGAAGTACATGTGTCACAAATCGCAGAAAATTAAAACATTAAAAAGAGCTATTTTATAATATTTTGTATACTTTATGATATGTCATTAAATAATTAAGTACGCACTATTCTATCGAAAATATTCGTAATAAGTATACGGTAAATATTTGATCCCTCATAATCATTATTCTTTGGCGGAGAATTCATACAAGTTTAAGAGACAACGGCACGAAGATCGTGTTGGTGTAAACATTTTTCTCATTAGCTCAATTGTCGCTGGTTGGCTAAACGCCTAAACTTAAGTAATGTATTAATACGAAATTTGATGGTACAAATAGGGAAATACATGCCAATTTAACCAATAAGATCATTCAAAAGCATCATTCGCCGCACTTATTTCATCCTAACACAGTCTCATTCTAAAAAGTGTTTTCATCAAATACGTACAACGATTTCAACAAACCGTAACTTTCACTCAAACTCATCGAGTTAAACACCGACCTCGCACATATCACATTGTCCAATTCCTCTCACAATCGAAAAAATCGTTCAAAAACATTATTCACATTGCTTATCTCATTCGAACACGTCAATTAAATTTATTATCGTAAAAATTTAATTATCTTACGCATACAACAATTTCATCGAAACCCGAGTTCTAATCAAACTCCCAAGTCAAACACTTCGTCACCAAATCACACACCCTTTTGACATAAGACATGGCTTCCGTAACAACCTTAACATCCCCAAAACTCATCTTCAATCATCATCATCATCATCATCATCACTCACCTTCAAAAACCCTAAAATTTCCCCCCAAAATCAACACCTTCAACAATTTCCCAACACTACCCACTTCAATTCTCCAAAAACCCATCACAAAGATGCCACCTTTCTTGGCAACCAAGGCATCTCCATCTGACCTAGTCACCACCCTCTTCCAATCAAACCCTGCCACGTGGCAGTCTGCCGTGTTATCGAATGCCGTGATCTTTGTTGTGGGGTCCCCTCTGTTGGTTGCTGGGCTTTCTTTGTCAGGCATTGTCCTCATTTTTCGTCGTTTTTACCTTAATTTTCGAGTGCATAAATTTTAACTGTTTTTTGCTTTTGTGTGTGTGTGTGGCAGGGATTGCGTCGGCTTTTTTGTTGGGGACTCTTACGTGGCGCGCTTTCGGGTCGTCTGGGTTTCTTCTTGTTGCCACTTACTTTGTTCTTGTAATGTGTCTGTCCTTTTGATTTGTTTGGGAATGTTTTGTGGAATTTGATCGAACAATGTACAACGACCTTATAATACTTTTGTGTTTATTGTTATCGTTGGTTAGATGAGGTGCAGGAGCTATTATAAAGCCGTATATGTGATTGTTTTTTCATGTTATGATGAAGTTCAATGGTTAGATGTGATTGAATTGCATTTGGGAGTGTTTTGTGGAGCACAACTGATCAAATAACGATGACACTTCTATAATACTTTTCTATTTATTGTTATCGTTAGATGAGGTAAAAAAGTTATTCTAAAGTTGTATGGTCCTATGGGAGACTAACTCTTTGCGGAGTGTGATTGATTTTCATGTTATGATGAAGTTCGATTGGATGGATGTAAAGTTTTTATCTTGTTGTTTTAATTGTTATGATTGAGTTGCATTTGTGAATGTTTTGTGAAGTTTGATTTATGTTGGATGTTATGATGAAGTTTAATCAGTTGGATGTGAAGTTCCTATACTTAATATATGTTTCCTATGATGGGATTGCATTTGATAATATTTCGTTGAGTTTATTATAATTGAATTGCATTTGATTATGTTCAGTGGAGTTTGATTGAATTTCATTTTTGATGTTGGATGTAAACTTTTTGTCTTTTGTTTTCGATTACTATGATAGACTTGCTTATGGGAATTGTTTTGTGGAGCTTGATGGATTCTCGTGTCATGATGACGTTCAATAAGTGGTTGAATGTTTTGTGAGACGCAATCGATTATTCAAAATGTGTTCTGATACTGCATTTTCCCCCATTTGTATATTTTAGGGAACCGCAGCAACGAAGGTCAAGATGGCTCAGAAGGAAGCTCAAGGGGTTGCAGAGAAAAGGAAAGGGAGGCGAGGACCTGGCAGTGTGATTGGTTCTAGTGCAGCTGGCTGTGTATGTGCTTACCTTTCGATTTTTGGAATAGGAGGTAATGCCCTGTCTCAGCTTTGGCAACTAGGATTTGTGGCCAGCTTCTGTACCAAGTTAAGTGATACTGTTTCCAGTGAGATAGGAAAGGCATATGGCAAAACTACGTAAGTACTTCATTCTCTATTAGAATTTGTTAGGACTTAGGAGGAAGTAATGTATAAAAATATGCCTTTGTAAATTATAATTCATTCATAGTTTTACCATCCGTCACAATATGTTGTTTCAAACACGTGAAAGAAAGCCTACTTTGGTGTCAATGAGCAGGTACCTAGTCACAACATTCAAAGTAGTTCCAAGGGGAACAGAAGGTGCAGTTAGTGTTGAAGGAACCCTTGCCGG
>JAUEKU010202158.1:0-17100 GCA_032274805.1 Gypsophila paniculata | reverse complement strand
AAACTGGTCGATCGGGCAGCCCCTAAAGATCCTACAAATAGTCGAGTGTGGAGCCGATACCATACCATGTACTCGTCATTGTAATCCAAGGTAGTTGTGTTACATGGATCACCCGTTGCCATTGAATTCATACGTGCATTCCACATCGCTATGTAGTCGCTATGGACCGTCGCCCAAGACTTCCCCGAACTACCCCGTTTGTCCAACTTATGTAACTTCTCAATGGTGTTGCATGTGGCTGGGATTTGTTGCTTCCACCCGAATTGACGCACGACCCTATCTGGATAATGCAATTAATAAAATTGGGAAATTAAGATTAAATATATGTATACTTCTTAAACCATTATAAAAGCAATTAATAAAATTGGGAAATTAAGATTAAATATATTCCACATTGCTTATATGTATACAATTATTAAAACAAACACCATTATAAAAGCAATATTATATTTTCATCATCAAACCCCAATTTTTTTAGAAACCCTAAATTTTGTCTAATTAAATTCAAAATAGATAATGAAATTAAGATTAAACACAAAGCAATGTATCAATAATACTTCTTAAACCATAATCATGACCATTTATAGCAACAATTAACGATAACAATAATATTAAAATTAGGGTTTAAGCTAACTAAATTAAGCAAAATACCTAAAATTGGGGATTCGTGGTCGGTGTGAGCTGGAGTGGAGGGGGTCGGCCTGGTAGACGGGGGCGTTTTTCGGTGTGGCGGAGGGTGTAGTTCGTCGGAGTAGTGGAGGGAGATAGTCCGATTGGTGGAGGGAGATAGTCGGTGTGAGGTTTTTTTAAAAAAAAATTGGGAAGAAGGAAAGTAAATGAGTCGAAGGGTGGGGGGAGTTGTTTGTTAGGCTGTTACAAAATGCCAATTCGAAAGGCGTTTTAAGTACCAAAAAAAAACTCATTTCAAAGAAAACGCCATTCGTAATGGCGTTTTCACTACCCAAACCAAAATCCAAACTTCTGCCTATGTTGTTACTTTCAGCTCAATGAAAACGTCATTGTGTAAGGCGTTTTATAACTTAAAACGCCATTGCTTATGGCGTTTTTAGAAATGTTGACTTTTTTTAAAAACTTTACCCAAAACAAATAAAACGCCAAGCGACATGGCGTTTTGCAGGCTCGTCAAAACACAAACCTAAATGAACACCATTTGTTGATATATTCTTGTTTCCGGCCCAAAACGCTAATTATTCTTTAAAAGAACGCCATTTTAGCCAAAGATTCATATAATCCACAATTCCAATTATCCCACTTCAATCCAAATGAAACCTTATATACGTAACATTCAACTGACCCTCATCACTAAATAACTCAATATAACACATACGAAATATTACACATACCGAACCTCAAACTTATCTAAGTTCTAATAAAATCGACCCAAACCCATCCACTATCGCCAACCTAACCCATCCAATCTAATTCAAATATACCAAAAACCAATCAAACAACCCCATGAAACTTTCAAGAAAGGGAGCCTCATATGAAGGAGACTAGGTAGTACACTATAGTAGTAGTACCTAAGCTCATACACTTACTCTTTGATCTTTGGTCGTGTCCTCCTCATTCTTCTCATTTCTTATTTAATCTCTCTCATTATCCTCCGATTTCTTCGGCATTTGGTCTTTAATGTAGCTCCTCGTCCTCCTCCTTTTTGTTTTTTTTTTTCTACCTTTTATTACATTTTTTTTTACCCTCCTACAATATCGCTCACATTTTCCCCAGGTAAAAAAAAAATTAAAAAAAATTCCTTCTTTTTACCTTCTTTCTATGTATCTTTGTTAATTTTTTTTATTAAATTTGTGGGTTTTTTTTTTGTGTTAATTGTTTGAATTTTTTTGGGAATCTTATATGAATTTGTACAGGTTTGTACATTCAATTTATTAGATTCAGTAAGTAATGTTGGATAATTTTTTTTTTTTTTTTACTATTTGAGGTAAAGGTTTGCATATTTGATGAATATTTTTTGTGATTTAGCTAATAAATTTGTTGACCCAATCAAAAAAATTGGAAATTTAGGTAGTTTTTTCATCTGGGTATGTTTGCAATTTTGGTCAAATTTGTTACATTGTATGTTTGAGGTGAAAATTTGTGTGTTTGATCATCCATTTTTGTGATTTAGCTAAGAAATTTGATAAAACAATTAAAAAAATTGAAAATTTGGGTTGTTTTTTCATCTGGGTACATTGCAAATTTGGTCAAATGTGTGACATTGTTGATTAATTTCGTATTTTCGAACTCTTTTCGTTTTATTTTGAGTATTGAACGGTTCAACACGATTGGTTCGTATTAGCTGACCCCAAATGATTTGAGACTGGAGCTTGTTTGCTGTTTTTGTTGGTCAAATCAGCAGCATTGCCATAATTAAGAATTTTTCGAAGTTTTTTCGGTTTTACTTTGATTATTACTCATGGATGGATGGATGGTTCTAGATGATTGATTCGTATTAGCTGACCACGAATGATTTTGGGACTAAGGCTTGCTCGCTGTTGTTGTTGTTTGTGGTCAAATGTTCAACAATGTTGATTAGTTACTTACAGACGGTTCCAGACGATTGATTCATGTTAGATGATCCGAAATGATGTTGGGATTAAGGGTTGGTTGTTGTTGTTGTTGTTGGTCGAATGTGCAACATTATTGATTAGTTCCATATTTAAGAATTTTCCAAACTTTTTTCCGTTATAATTTCATTATTACTCATGAAATGTTCCAGATGATTGATTCGTATTCACAAATCCCGAGTAATTTTGAGATTAAGGCTTGGTTGTTGTTGTTGCTGTTGTTCGTCTGATGTGCAACATTGCTGATTAATTCAGTAATTAAGAATTTTCTGAAGTTTTTTCCATTATATTTTTATTATAACCCCAGACGATTTTGGGAATACGGCTTGATTGTTGTTGGTGGTAGTCAAATGTGCAACATCTTTGATTAATTTTAACATTTTGATGCTGATTAAACCATCATTTGATTTTAACTTCAACTATATTTATATTTATATTGAAGAAATGTATGGGACACAAGAGAGCAGAAGAAACATGGGAAATGAGTACCATGCACAAATAATAAATTACAGACCGAGTATTCACACAAGAAGGGCAAATCTGACAGTAAAATTCCAAGATCTCTATAATTTTACTGTGGAGGGAAATGTGGATGACGTAAATGTGTTGAACGAGGTGAGGGAAAAAGTGAGGCAACAAGGTAAAGTTTGGTGGGCATTAGAGGCAAGTAAAGGCGCAAATTGGTACCTTCATACTCATGCGTCATCTACCCTTAAGCCATCCCTTAAGTTGTCGGCTTTGGCAAATGCCATAACTCTGAAGAGGTTGATTCGGAAGGGTATCCCTCCGGTTTTACGGCCTAAGATTTGGTTCGCGTTGTCCGGTGCTGCTAAGAAGAAATCCACTGTTCCTGATAGTTATTATGATGACCTTATCAAGGCTACTGAGGGCATGGCCACGGCCGCCACGAAACAGATTGATCAAGTGAGTTAGTTTTGGATTATGATGTTTTTTATTTGGTGTTGCTAAGGATTTGGGTATGGTTTTTATTCACAAGACAGTGTGCCTTGCTATCCTGTACGTAAGGTCCAACTGCTGAATAATACTGTTCTCTCAAAGTGCTGTGAACACCTTTGTGCGACATGAAGTTTAGTATAGCATTACAAAATTAATACCTTCATTCTTGCTTTCTTCACTTCTTGTAGGATTTGCCGCGAACCTTCCCTGGTCACCCATGGTTGGATACGACAGAAGGTCATGCAGCTCTACGTCGTGTTCTTGTTGGATACTCGTTTCGTGATTCCTATGTTGGTTACTGTCAGGTAACTATTCAACGCTGAGTAGGTATATTGTTTATGACAGGCCTAGCAAAGAAACTCTGTAGCAGTATTTTGCCTTAATAGTGTGCACGCTACATTGTCTCCGAGTTCCGTATTTGATGTTCGAGACTCTGAGTATAAAATCAATCATGGGACTCCAACCATTGGCTTATGTTTATGGTTGAGTTTGTTTCTTGACATATGTATTTTCAATTTAGGAGTGGTTGTGTGTTATTATTGTACTCCTATCGTAAATCATACATAGGGAAGTCTAGGGAACTCCGATTATAGCCATTGACATAAGCTTTTTGATTTTTCCAGGGCTTAAATTATGTTGCGGCATTATTGTTACTTGTTATGAAGACGGAAGAGGAAGCCTTTTGGATGCTAGCTGTGTTACTGGAAGATGTTCTAGTTCACGACTGTTACACTAACAATTTATCTGGATGCCACGTTGAGCAAAGGGTTTTCAAAGATCTACTCGTAAAAAAGTGTCCCGGGTACTCTTATTTTCTATGACCTTGATAAGTTCATGTTTACCGATGTGTAAATGTGTTTTATTGAACATTTTGAAAGCGAAAATGCAGGATAGCTGCTCATCTGGAAGAGTTGGAGTTTGATGCATCCCTTGTTGCCACAGAGTGGTTCCTATGCCTCTTCTCAAAAAGCTTGCCTTCAGAGGTTTAATAATGTTTTTTTAACTTAAAACTTATAAGTGATAGAGCCATTATTACTACGATACTCGTATAGAATGTTATCGTAATATATTGTGACGGTAAAATATTCTATCTTAGGTGCAATTAGATCCTCATTATAACTTAATTTCCTGAGACGACCTTATAACTCTTCTAGCCTTCCTTCTTGCTTATCAAGACCAATTCTTGTCTCTAATGGTAGATACTTGCTACTCACTTTTCAGACCACTTTACGAGTGTGGGATATCTTATTTTATGAAGGGGCTAAAGTTCTGTTTCATGTGGCTTTGGCAATTTTCAAGGTAACTATGTTTCCGTCTTCTGGCAGTTAGAAGTACTTTGAATAATGTTTCTTTTCTTTGAAGAGATACGCTGTCTATCTATTTGGTGAGTGACACGCTAAAGCTGCGTAATCGATTGCAGATGAAAGAGGATGAATTGCTTCTGGCCCATCAAGTTGGTGATGTAATCAACATTTTACAGAAAACTACTCACCACATGTTCGACCCTGATGAATTACTGACGGTAAGTTGAATCTCTTGTTGTCCCCTTTCCACCTATAAAAAAGGGGATAGCATGATATATTTTGAGATTACGCTGTGGTCGACACTCTGCATAGGACATCTGTTTGGATAGTAACTGAAGGGGAGGGGAGGGGATGGGAGACAGTATGGTATGGTATGGTATGGTATGGTATGGTATAGTGGTGCTTTCCTTTTGAATATCTGATGTTGAAATGATTTTGATCTGGTCAAGACGGAGGTAAAAAAACCCCTCTGTTTCTCTCCGACTCAACCTAATATCCCAATATGGAATCATATCCTTTTCTTTATTTCTCTTGAGTCTCAATCCATTCCCCTCAAACCCGTCCATCTGAACAAACGGTTAGATGTTGTTTCCTTGAAAACTAGAAACACTTCTTAATTAAGTCATAAACTAAGTCATATACTCGTATACAATGTCTAACTAATTAGAGTTTTGTGTTTTAAGTTTTAACAATAAAACTCGTATGAATTGTTTCTACATGCTCATGACTAGGATACTAACTTGTTGAATCTCGGCAGGTGGCTTTTGACAAAATTGGTTCAATGACGACCAACACCATATCAAAGCAGCGAAAGAAGCAGGAACCTGCCGTCATGGCAGAACTTGATCAGAGGTTTAGACGGCTCAACTCCATTAAAGGAGAACAAGAAGATTAGCTCTTCTCTCACACTTTTTTACGAGAAAGGCCACATCCTAAAAGACATAGACGAGTAGTGCGCATAATAGTGAGACTTCGAGCACTGTTCACCTTTGTTCATATTGTGTTGCAGGACACCATCGTGCTCCGCCTAGCATCTCGTGAACTTAATTTATTGTAAATGCCAACCTGGAAGATGGCTGATTCTTCCAGCAAAACACCAAATGTATTAAAGCATCGTTTCCGTGACTATAATTTTTACCATTTTACTGAGATTAGGATGATATTAAAATTGTAAATTACCAAAATTTTCGAAATATTAATTACATTCCTTGAGGTGGGCAGTTTATGACTTCTGCTGCCCCTTTCGGCTTGTTTATAGTTATATCTCTGCTGTACTAGCTACGAGTATTTGGAAGTAAGGTGTTCGATAAAATGGCACAGCACACGAAATAATTTTGCCGTAGGATTTATAACGGGAATATTTCATTTTAAATTGCAAAAATTCTTACTAGCGATCTCGGTAGAATAAGAATTTTCATATTGGCAACCAAACACTTTAGCAATATTCACATCTGTTTATTCATGAAATTCATTACTGAATAACATTTTCTTGGATATTGCGTTAAGTTGTACTCGTATGTGACGAAAATGTAAACAACTGCTATCGATATTTCAATGAAAAAGCGCAATGATGTTAGGTTAACAATTTACGTGAGGTGGGTCGTGGGTGGTATTGAATTGCTAAAATCGGATCGTAATATTATAGGAGTAATATTTTAAGAAATCAACTAAAGATTATGTGATTGATCAAAAGTAAGAAAAATCATGTGATAAGGGTAAATTTCTTTTTGGGTGCACTTGATCAATTTATATTGAGTAGGCAATTATCGATTATGTGGATTGGCTTTCTCTCCTATATTTGAGAGCGAATATTCATGACTCATTTCCATCTATTACATTGGGGCCTCGTAGGCTTTATTTTCTTTGGAACTTTGTTGGTACTTACCGTGCTATTTTTTGGTAACTCCTTGACTTTTGGCCTAAAATTATCCATAAAAACAGAAGAAATCAACTAAAAATCATTACTACGGGGTTATATGGTCAAAACTTAAGTTTGCAACTTAACAAATGAGCAAATTACTATTCATCATCTACTAATTCTTTCTATTGAAGTCTCACTTGAAACTGGGTATTTTCGTCGTAAACTTACGATAGGAATATGTTACCACCTTATATTAAAACGATAATAATGTTGTAGCTCTTTTTTTCTCCCTCGAAAACTCATAGAAATTATATGTTAAAAATTATACTAATAAGAAATACATAGTGGTACTTTCATAGAATTGGATCTTAAAATCATAGGCCACAAAATCGTGTTGAATTAATTTTTGTCACAAATAGGATCTAACTTTTGAGTTTTACCGGGATAATATTTTCACAAATGTTCATATGAGTCGTCGTACGCCTGCGACGGTCTCTTTGAGACGAAAAGTGACCAATTTAAAAGCAACGGTGGCTACTTTAAGGTTTCACCTTATGCCGTAAAATGGTCACTTTTTATCACGAAAAACCCATTGTATACGTACAATCATCGCACACAAAACCTACTCTTAACATTTTTTATTTGAAGTCATCAAATTGGATCAAGATTTTAACAACGCGTACTAATTGAAATCAATAAAGAAAATGTTACTCATGTTAATTAAAACAGTGACTTAATGCACAGCTGATCGTTATTTGGCAACGTCTCATGTTAATATAACTACGAGAGTTACGAGTACTTGTTACGCCATACTTCTTTTGAGTATTTTGACCGTAAATAGTTTAAAAGATATAAATAATTAGAACATAATAATAAGATATTTGTATTTGTCATCAAAATATTTTTTATAAAAGGATGTTTTCAACAAAAAATAAGTCACATATGCATAGAGAAAAATGCGATCAAAGTGACGTATTTGAGACCGTGCAAATAGTAGATGGAAACATCATGTTGGAAGGGAGGGAGTACTTTTTTTTAGCAATATTTGTCAAATCATTAAAATACATATTGTTTATAAAATTATAAATATGCTTTCATTACAAAATTTGATTGTCTAAAAACTTAAACTTTTAATAATTTGGATATTTTAAAAACTGTTTACTAAACTTAGCGACCAAATTTTTAAAAATTGACGTATACCTATATAATTCATAAAAACAAAAGAATGTCGCGTAGAAAAACCCTTTCAATAAAAGAATGTTGTCTACATATATAATGTCACAAAAAATTTCATATAATCCTTTGAAACCAATGTATATCTAACACCAAATCTATCTCAGAATTCCAACAAAGTTTACATGATTTACATGTACATCATACAATGAAATATTACACCAGTCTTTCCATTTTTTTAATCAAAACCAATATATATCACAACACAAAAACTTTTGGTTTTCAAATTCATTTAATTTCTTTTGACTATATGAATCGTTTTCACTCTGTTTGGTATTTTTTATCCTGTGTATTTTCCTATTCACCCGTCCCAAATAATCAATAAATCATTGCAAAATTGTATTTTCATCGTTTCGATCACATCATTCCTTTGGCTTGTCATCTTGCTCCGACTGGTCGAGTTCGTTGATTGTACCTCGTGGCGCTGCGACGGCATCCGAAGAGGCATCTTCAACAGACAAGTTGGAGAGCTCGTCAGGCAGGGAGTCGCCTTCTTCAGAAGCCAAGGGCGAATCAGCAGGTACTGAGGGTGATACATCTTCAGGAACTGCCGCCAATGCATCAGGAGTCGAGGGTGATGCATTAGGTGTCGAGGGCGATGCATCAGGTGCAGAGGGGAATGCATCAGGAACTGGGGGTGTCTCATCAGGAGTTTCGGTTTCTTCAACAGTTTGCAGGGCCTGCAACTGCCCTGGTTTATGCTGAAGGCTCCAATACATAATGCTTGCTGTCAACGTCAGGATCATCTTCTGGTTTACCTGCGAACACAACGTAATATACAATAAATCCCCGACTTAGGAAACACCAGATGAGTTAACCAAGGAGTAAACCTATTAAATAGGTCATCCAGGTTGGGTATTTCCAAGTTGGTGGTTTCAGATCGGGTCAATTCGGGCCATGGCCTATTAAGGTTAGAGTCCTTTTTGTGTAGATAAATCTGATTATTTCAAATTTGCTGATATAATATTCCGTCTTCGTCAAATAGCAGGAGTAAGAATGAAACACAGTAGATTGTTGTAGACCATTATTTCGTAGTAACTCAGGTACATTTTCTCTATGATAAGTTCAGACAGCATGGCTGACGCGATTGTGAACACGTCAATGACCAACATTGAATGATATATCCTTGGTTAAAAGAGGTTAATGGCTCAACCCTTTAATTCAACCGATGATATATTTATTCAAATTCCTTGCTATCAAAGTGTGGACCTATTTCACGCAAAATAAAATAGAGAGCAAAAATGACAACCCAGACTCCCACCAGTAGAAAACAGCAGGATAAAAAGATCAAATGAAAAAATGACTGCATGTCAAATCAGGGGTTCAAAAGGTGTCTATACCAAAATGTAATGGCTAATAAACCATCCTGTGGTTTTTACGAGGTATATAAGGGTTGCAACTATGTAAACGTGAAAAAAACAGGCACTCACCTCTATGATATCCTCGGGCAACAAGAAAATAGAACAACCAAGCTTTCTCGCAACACTAATAATGTAGGTTGCGTTCAACTTCTTATCCTCATCTGCATTCACCAAATATTATTTAGTAGCTTGCATGATAATTTCATTTTTTTTTTTGACGAAACAAATCATGTCATCATCAAGTCTCTTCTTGAAGTAACACTTTAGTAAAGCGCATATGCACATAATATACTTCCTTTCAAAGATTATTACTTGTAAACTACATTACTTTGACTCGCACTTCTAGGACCATGCACGCATTTTTGCAAAACGCATGGAAATGGGTTCGGAGATCATAGCCGACCCTTATTAATCCAATACTTGTTCTAAAAGATCCTAAAAAAGGAGGCCCGCATGACAAAATCCAGGCGAAATATTGTGCCTGAAGCATTTTGTACAATATTTTATGTTTAAACCTTATTTCACAAACATGTCCAATTAAAATAATATACCAAATTCATAGATATATTATGTGGTGAAGATGTGCCTGCACCTGCATCCTTGTTTTAGGACAGGTCCTTAGGTCTATAAATAGTCCTGTATTGTCCGACATTTGGATTTGTAGTATGTACCCATGTCTTGTGCACACTGAGAATGTGCTTTGCAGCATTCAGGCGACATATAAGAAGCAATAATGCAATTTCATATCATGCCCAAATGTAACGTACCAGTTTCTCCGCTAGTGACAACTTTCCAGTTAACAACTCTTGGCTCCACAGCACTGAGAAGCTCCAGAAAGAATTTGCCATTGGAGAGGCTTTTATCCTGAAAAATACCGAGATCAAAACAAAAAGTTTATCCTACTTAGCTGAACCAGAGGAGTGGAGGACGACTTAAAAATTTTCAGGTTTGCAGATCTTAAGAAGGCAGTGTACCTTGAAGCTGTCAATATGTGAAGATTTGCCCGAACTTTTGACTTTTTTGTTTGCCCAATTAAGAATATCTGCATCTGTTATGTCCTTCCCTTTTGAGAAAGATCTCAGATTTCTCAAGAGTTGCAGCATAGTAAACCTCATCAACTGCCAAAGGAAAGCTGAGACGCAGACAGTACGTATTAAGGATCATGAGTTCAGTACATAAGTGCAGCGCAAATGATAGTCAACAGCAACATATGTCTGTATACTTGAAATATAAAATCAAGCAACAATACAGTTGTACATAGATCCACCCCCTTTGCCCAAGAAAAAAGAACAAGAAGAACGATAGAGGCAAAGGACGAATTCCGTTCATCAGCCTGCAGATCAGGTTAGCTGTAAAGGCAGGAGGATGAAACTTAAATTACATTCCACTGCAGGGAGTTGAGATCCTTTGTCCCATTACGAGTGCCTAGACCCTTTCTTTACTGCCAAAAACCTAATGAGCCTAATGTTTGAAAATCCAAATATTCCAACCGAATACAGAATTTAGAGTAATATTTGTTACTAATCGTAACTTAGATTCTGTCACAAGTCACAATGCTCAAGAGGATTGTCTGGGAGAGGGGAAGGATTAATTTGCAAAAGAAAAAGGAAGCTATCAGACTCAGGTCCTACAGAGAATTTCTACATTCGACGAATGCAGACTTTAATGCTCTCGCCAATAGAAGGATAGAGAGGGGTGGATATACGTTACGTTGCCTTTGTAACAACATAACACACACACGACTAAAAATGAAAAGCAGCAAGGGCGCAGTCCAATAAGTATTCGAAATGGGCGCATACGATATGAAAAATAGAAGCAAAGAAAAGACTGCCTTGTGTTTCGGTGTAGATCAAAAGATGACAAGAGGTTCTATAATTTGCATGCTTAGATGGATGTGCAAGTGTCAGATCAAATCCTTATTCACGGAACAAAAGCTCATTAAATGTCAACCGCAAATCTATTGTATAGGGAATGGATGGCAAATGAAAACTGACCTAAAAGAAGCTTCTTATTCCCCTGTACAAAGTCATTTCCAGCAACGTTTACAAGAGAGAACTTCAACCCTTTTCCAATATCGATGACTTGATTACAATTTTCAACTTTCTTAAAAGGCATTTTGATAGGAGGTTTATTGGCCTTCCTCCAATTCACTGATCCTGGTGAAACTTTATCAAGTACCTCCAGGAGAACCCACCTGAGAAGAAGGATCACTCATCAATAAGAACGGCATAACCCCAACAACATTACCCTAGTACCTCAAAGGCTCCCATGACTAGCGGGGTAAGGGAGGGTTGAGTATTGCATTTGCATGGAGTGACTGATACTTCACAACAAAAAGAAGCGCACCAAAGAAGTGCATTCCTGAAAACAGGGCATTCGGGCCAACCGATTTTCGAGAAAGAGTTGGCTTTTGACCGTGTAGTAAGAAAGATAAAGTCAACAAAGCAAGCTGCATGTTCTGTTAGAAAATTGAGGCAAGCGGAAGCGGCAGCTTTGGGAAAGGGTTTCGAGTTTGATTCCGGACAAAAATAGCATTGAAATCTATTTTTATTGACCAATTAGAATTGCCAGTGCTAAAGAAGAAGGCTAAAAAAAAGCACCGATTTGAACCAGCCGGGGGAACTGCCTGGCCAACAATTGGCTGCCAGATTTCGTCCCGCAAATTCAAAGAATGGAAGTCTTTGCCTCCATTGGTGAGGGAAACGTAAATTAATCAGCAAGACCGAACATAAATTAAGAGAGCTCGCAGTAAGACACTTACCCTGATCTGACATCCTCAAATAAATTATTGACATATGTTGCAGTTCCAAGGCTGTTAATCCAGAGGCGGTAACATCTCTCTTCCCTTGAAGTTTGGGTGTCATCGTCTAACACAGTTGTGAGGCTTATTTTCTCGGCATCGACCTTAAGACCATTTCTGCAGAGCCAACAAACAAGCTTTCAGTAAGTTTTTTTACCTCCAGAGAAGAGAAATCTAAAATGGTTTCACTAAAGTCGCCAATACCCATGAAGTTAACTTTGAAAAGAAGTATGAAGGTTTGTCCTTGTTAACCGGTTTAGAGAAAAATCACTTGTTAGTAGCCAAAAGAAAAAGCAAGCTTTTTCACTAACAAATATAGTTCGATACACCAACAGATCTTATGGCCAAAATTTGTTCCTTTTCAGTTTTAAATACGACAAACTAGGACAATGAAGTTGCATTATCAGAGTTTTCATGCAGAATACTATGATATCAATATTTGCACAAACAAGAGGTCGAAAGGCGACAAGCTTAGTTGCCTGCAGGATAGCAAGTACAAATTTCCATAGTAGAAAGAAAGGTTCGAAATGTCACGCAAAAACGTTATAACTATGGGTCAAAAAATGATTTACCAAAACCAAACAAAAACATTCGATCTAAAGCATGATTGCATCAATCTAAGGGAAGAAGATGAATTCAAGACCCAACCACCGTACGTAAAGCTGTCTGGTCAAAATCACGGATAAGATGGTGAAACCAAAGAATCACCTGTGCTGGAAAATCTGAGCAACGAATGTAAGATTTAAGTTTGTTGATCCATCTACGATATCCTTTGGACTGATATATCTCTTGCAATCTAATTTTTCTGCTTGATCAATAATCAATTTTGCTCTTTGAGTAGGATCCTTAGTTTCCAAAGTGGAGGTGGTACTGTGTTCTGGCGCAAGAACGTTAAGTAAATGTGCATAAGCTTCACCATCCTGAAAATATGTACCACACCATTTTTACGAGTAAGTAACCGAAACCATTATTTATGATTGCCACATTAAAAAAAAAAATTGCCACATTATCAGAACTTTTTGAGGTCACAATTCTCAACTTAACTACACATTAAGTTGACTCTTCTTCATAAAGTATGTCCTGGGTAACAGAACATGCAAGCAGTTTAAGAAAACTTTTCAACAATTGAATACATCAAGGTCAGAGTAGCACACCTTCAAATCTGTCGAGAAGTTTGTAACTTCCTTCTCATATCCGGATTTCTTAAGTTGGAAGTTCATCCATTTTAACAGGACCTTTTCCGGAGGCAAGCTCATGAGTTCCCCAACATCCTGCACGGTATTATACAAGATGAAGAGTGAGATTGTTTCCTGAGCAAGATAACTTGAATGACGGTGACAGAAATTAAGCTTCATACATTATCATCCCCCAATAGTTCAACAAGCTGAGGTGTCTTCTTCAAGTTGAGATCAGCTAACAATTGAATCTGACACACACAACACAAATGCATTTGAATTAGAGCAAAAGGAGTACACAAGATCTAAACTTATAAAGACACATCCCCAACAAAAGTGGGAGTAGAGATGATCAGCGACGAGGATTGTATTGAATACCTTGATCATTTGGGAAATCAGTCCCATAATAAGATGGGGCTACAAAATGAAAATAAGTTGATCAGACGATTACACTGAATGAAGATACAAAGGAATGTAAGCTACAAACCGTCAAAAACTTACACGGCCCTCCACCAAGTCTTGTGTACCAATATTAACAACAGTGCAACCTATAGCTTTAGCAGAATTCAGACAAAGCGTATGATTTTCATTTATTTCCCACGGGTTCAGGTCCTTTTTTGTGTTAATTGCTCTTTCGTCTATTGTTCCGGGCACAGCGACATTAATCAGCTTACTGCAACAATCATAATATGAAATTATGAGGTTATGATGATGACAACGAACGAACTTCAACAAAATTGATGAACTTGTATCAAGAAGTAGCAAATATGTGTACCAGAGAAGAACTCCGCCTTTAACCAGTTCAAATAACTGATTTGTTTTTGGATCTAAAGGTAGATACTTCTTCAAGAAAGGATCCTCGCCAAGGTAATTGTTAATATGTGCAACATATGAGGCCTTCTCGGATTCACTGATGGTACGAAAATGAGTGGTGGTTGTTTGTCTAAGAATTGAAGAAGCTCGTTTAAAACCTGAACCTTTCGTGCTGGCACTGGCTCGCCCAGCAAAGTTGAGTACCTCCTGTCAATTACCACAAAAACATGGAATACGTAAAGAAATACGGAGTACAACACAAATCCAGCATATACCTAAAGGGATCTTCGAAAGAAATGCGAAAATTCATCTTCCAATAATTAAGTATTGAAACATGTATCCACACAAATTAACTCACCATAAGAAAAGACTCAAAATCGATTTCATGAGTCGGGTCAGGATATGAATCCTCCAAAGCAGCTCTCAAGTCTTCCTCGGTATACAGCCCAGTGATTCCTTTTAGCTTAGCCAAAACAGGCGGCAAGTCCGTCACTGTTACATGACCAGACTTGGATTTGACTGAAGAAAACTGTCAACAAGCCCATAAAACTAGTGTTATCTATCAAACAAACGAATATTCCAGGCGTAAACTCACAAAATCAGGAACAAACAACAACAAAAATAATAAGCCAAAGCATTCAAAACCTTAGATTTGAGGCTCCTTAGCTCCACTTGGGTGAATTGACTTTGTAATCTTGGATCAGACACAACAACACCCTCAAAAGCCGACATCTCGAAACGTGATAATTCTTCTCCTTAATGCTCAATACACAATGATACTCTCATAACTGATACACATCCAACAAGTGAAGCAGTCAAATACAACAAACTTGGCAAAGTCTCAAAACAAACGATTTGACTACCCTCTTGCTACCTATCTAATATGCATTCACCTATTGCCAGTCTGAGAATGTAAGACGGCTTCTTATAAGACTTACTCAACAAACTTCAAACATCAACATGATTCTCAGGATGCTAAAGAGAAATAAACCAACATCTAATCACCAAAACTGCTACAAACCCTATTTAATATGCCTTAAATTAATTGTCGATCTTACAATTTGAAAGTAAAAGACGGTCTTTGACAAGACGTAGTCCTTACATAAACATCAACCACCATAAATGCAAAGATCAGACATACATTTCTTTTCAATTCCAATCATAACATACATTTATAATCAACATGATTCTCAGGATGCTAAAGAAATAAACCAACAATCCACCACCAAAACTGCTACAAATGAGTAAGTCTTGTAAAAAATCGTCTTTTTTCCACAACATACATATAGTCCTGCAGTTTGTTCTTTAAAATCGTCTCAAAAAACCTAACCCTAACCCGAACCGAACCCGACACCAAACACAATAGTACAATACCAATCAAAGTTCAAACCAAGAAAACAGTCAATACCCATTTCAATTCAATCCATAAACATTCAAAAACTGAAGTACCCATTTCACATACCAATCAAAACAAGCAGATTCTTCATTGTACACCCAAATTAAAGAAAAAAAAAATACAAGATTAAAGATGAAAGCAAAGAACAACAAGTTCAATGGAAAGTAAGAAAGAAGACCATGTCAACAAAAAAAATAAAATAAATGGATGCTTCAGATGCAAGAAAAGTAAAGAAAATTGCAATCATCAAAAGTAAAATGAAATAAAATGAGTAGTTTTCAGCAGACCTCATACACAGAAAGTCTGAGAATGCACTCCAAAAATCTCTGTTGTTTTCAGATACAAGAAAGATGAAATAGTAATATGTCCAAACTTCGATGAGAATTAGAATGAAATCGACAGGTCGACTACGTTATATAACAGTCTTATTTGAAAATTCGTACTAACTTGTTTTCATATACAGGAAATGATGAATAAATGATGTAAGATGAGAATGAAATAAAATGTGCAAATACTGCAAACTTCAATGAGAATGGGAATGAAATCAACTTGTCATAAACAATATAACGATCTTATTTAAGAATTTGCGTATTTACAAATTAAAGTGGTGGGGGTGTTGGTTTTGTTTGTAGTTTGTGAAGTTTCTATTTTTTTGTTTGTTCAGTTTTTGTCTAAGAAGTTTGTGGTCGGTGGCAAAACGTGTTGGGATGTTTTAACATTTTTCAAGCACTTCTTTTTTTGACTGATCTACCCTTCTACGATACTTTTTCCTTTTGACATTATTACCATTTAAAGGCGGTAAAAATAGGCAGCGATAAATCGATTTTATTTGAGATTGAGTTTAATTTGAGAACTAAATAATATTAAATTATTGTTATTATTTCCTTAATTTCATTGATAAGGTTTTAGGTCATACTTTCTTCATATCACATTTTTAGTCTCACTTTTTTTTTTTGGACAATAAAAAATTTTAAGACTCACTTCTAATCTTTCTTTATTTGACGAATAAAACCCATTTATATTTAGCAAAATTATCCACAGATAATCTCAAGTTTGCCACTTCAAAATAATCCTAAAAGTTTAGGGTGTATATTCCCCAAACGATCCCAAAGTTAACGGTGTTAACTTTTTTGGTTAAATATTTCCGTTAAATTTTTAAGTTGCTAATTCTTTTGAAAAAAAAATTATAACCAAAGTATTTAATTGAAAATAATTTTATTGAAGCAAATTTTTCAAGTTGATAGGAAATGAAGCCGTTGCAAGACCATGAAATAAATTTATTCACGTATTTTTTATATTAATTAAGACATTATTAATCTAATTATTTAAAAAAAAATTGTCACAAGAAATATTGTAAATTTAGAATATTAAACTACCTTAGATAGTGTTTGGAAACATCATTTCATTTGAAAATCTTAATTTGAAATCTAGAAAATGAAATAACAAAACTGTAAATGACATAAAGTGGGGGTTGAGTTTGGAAATACCAAGTGCATAGAGGTGGTAATCGGGTCAGTCGGGTCGGGTTCGGGTCGAATCTAATCGGGTCGGGTCATTATCGGGTCATAACTACCTTCGGGTCGGGTTCGGGTCGGGTCCGGGTCGCTTTCGGGTCGGG
>JAUEKU010202047.1:0-26823 GCA_032274805.1 Gypsophila paniculata | reverse complement strand
TAACGTCAAACTTCTAGCAAGCCAACCGTTATCGATAAACGTTAATCAACTGATTAAAATACAAAGTATCCCTTGTGAACCTATAAGAGATTTATTATGTTATCGTACCATTTGTAGAGGACACTAGCTCCAACAGTCTCAATCTTTTACTCGAATCTCTGAGTTAACTTGTCAAAAGAGCGGATGGATGACAATCATCCCATCTGAGCGCGGCCACGCATTTACACAAGTTACACTCTTCGAGCGGCCAAGAAACAATAAATTCCCTTCAGTAAGGGAAGAGCAAATCCCCTCTTGTCTAACCACATCCTATCACACGATCCATGCATGCCCAATGACCATCCATAGTCCCCTTTCACAGCTGACAAGGAATAGTATCAAAGCACACACATCACATGTACAGAATAGTCAAAGACTCAGGTCTAAAGACCATGCAGACCAATGACTTGCATTGATCCTGCAAAGAACTTTACTGATACTAAGCGAAATCTTAGCAAAGTCCTTTCGGCGGGTCAGTCTAGTGCACGTTCCCAGAAAGTCACCCGTGTGCCTGGAATTGTATCCAATACATATGGCTCAAGGAACTTAGCCATCCCAACCAGCTCACACTAGTCATTTAAGGTGTTCAACTGTCCCAATTAACACCCTGACTAGAGACAAATAATTACATCATCCGAATAGAGTTCCAAGACCAAATCACGTATTTAGTGATCTATTCCACCAATGTAAATTATTTAGGGACAAACAATTCAACAAAAGAATTGAATAAAAATTGCACTTTATTAAAATAAAAGCAATAGTATAAATTACAAACTGTTCAGCATAAAATTAATACTCCCACAAAAACAAAGATCTCCTAAATAGGACTTAAGACCACTCGCTCATGCATCTAATGCCTATCGCAGCTCTATGACTCTCATGCTTGGGCTGCGAGAGGGCCTTTGTCAAGGGATCAGCAACATTTGCTTCCGTTGGCACTCTGTTTATCTTCACATCACCTCTTTCAATGATCTCACGGATCAGGTGATATCTCCTGAGTATGTGTTTGGATTTCTGATGAGATCTCAGTTCCTTAGCCTACGCTATGGCACCATTATTGTCACAATAAAGGTCCACAGGGCCTGAAATGCTAGGGACGACTCCCAGTTCCTCAATGAACTGCCTAATCTAAACAGCTTCCTTTGATGCTTCCGAAGCAGCAATGTACTCAGCTTCAGTTGTAGAATCTGCTACTGTGCTTTGCTTGGAACTTTTCCAACTCACAGCCCCTCCATTCAAACAGAAGACAAAACCGGACCGAGATCTGAAATCATCCTTATCTGTCTGAAAGCTAGCATCGGTGTAACCACTTACAACGAGCTGCTCCTCGCCTCCATATACTAAGTATAAGTCTTTAGTCCTTCTCAAGTACTTAAGAATATTCTTAGCTGCTATCCAGTGACTCTCACCCGGATTTGACTGGTATCTACTCGTCATGCTTAGAGCACATGCTACATCAGGACGAGTACACAACATGGCATACATGATAGAACCTATCGCAGAAGCATAGGGTATCTTACTCATGCACTCTTGCTCATCAGGTGTCGTAGGACACTGACTCTTGCTAAGAGTAACGCCTTGTTACATAGGTAAAAACCCTCTCTTGGAATTCGCCATATTGAACCGTTTAAGGACCTTATCAATATAAGCACCTTGACTAAGTCCAATAAGCCTCTTTGATCTATCCCTATAGATTCTTATTCCCAAGATATAAGCGGCTTCACCCATATCCTTCATGGAAAAACAGCTTCCAAGCCAACCTTTAACAGATTGCAACAGTGGAACATCATTTCCAATCAGGAGTATGTCATCCACATAGAGAACCAGAAACGCTACTACACTCCCACTGACTTTCTTATACACACAAGGCTCAGCCTCGTTTTTAGAGAAGCCAAACGCTTTGACCGCCTCATCAAAACGAAGATTCCAACTCCGAGATGCTTGCTTCAGTCCATAAATGGAACGCTGAAGTTTGCATATTTTCTTAGCGTCATTGGATATGAAACCCTCAGGCTGTGTCATGTACACATCCTCTTGCAGATTTCCGTTAAGGAAAGCTGTTTTCACATCCATTTGCCAAATTGCATAATTATGAAAAGCTGCAATTGCTAAGAGAATCCTAATGGATTTCAGCATCGCCACTGGTGAGTAAGTTTCATCATAGTCAATACCATGAGTTTGCTTGAAACCTTTAGCCACCAAGCGAGCTTTATAGACATCCACATGTCCTTCCATGTCAATCTTCTTCTTGAAGACCCATTTGCACTCGATGGTTTTGACACCTTCGGGCGCATCAATCAAAGTCCATACTTTGTTTTGGTACATGGAATCCATTTCGGACTTCATGGCCTCGAGCCATTTCTCAGAGTCCGGGCCCATCACAGCCTCTTTGTAGGTCGTAGGTTTATCACTTTCTATCAAGTATAGATCGTGAAACCTACTAGCACTTTGTCCAAAGTTAGGTCTCGAAGACTTACGAGGGACAAAAGCATCATTAGGAATAGGTGTAGGTTGTTCCTCTTCAGGTGGTGGAGATAGTGGACTTGCAACATCTTGCTCATTCACATTATTCCCCTTCTCATCCCCAACTTCCTCATTAGGAATTGTGGATGCCTGAATGTCCCGAACCTCGTCAAGGTCAACCTTACTCCCACTACTCCTTTTGGATATGAATTCTCTCTCCAAAAAGACTCCATTCCGAGCAACAAGCACTTTGTTCTCAGTAGGATTGTAGAAGGAATAACCTCTAGTTTCCTTAGGATAACCAACAAAGATACATTTGTCAGATTTAGGTCCTAGCTTTTCAGGAATCAGTTTCCTGACATAAGCTTCGCAATCCCAAATTTTCATGAAAGACAAACTAGGAACTTTTCCTGTCCATATCTCATATGGTGTCTTTTCAACTGACTTAGATGGACACCTGTTAAGCGTAAAAGCATAAGTCTCAAGTGCATAGCCCCAAAACGAAATGGGAAGTTGCACGTGACTCATCATAGAACGAACCATGTCCAACAGGGTCTGATTCCTCCTCTCAGACACACCATTCCATTGTGGTGTTCCAGGTGGAGTAAATTGTGAAACAATTCCACAACTCCTTAGATGATCATTGAAATCTTGACTCAAATACTCACCACCTCGATCAGATCGAATGGCTTTGATTGTCTTGCCCAATTGATTATGTACTTCATTTTGGAACTCTTTGAACTTTTCAAACGATTCCGATTTGTGTCTCATCAGGTACACATAACCATACCTACTGAAGTCATCAGTAAAGGTAATGAAGTATGAATATCCTCCCCTAGCTGTGGTGCTCATTGGACCGCATACATCCGAATGTATCAATCCCAATAAGTCAGACGCCCTTTCATTGTAGCCAGTGAAAGGTGTCTTTGTCATCTTGCCAAGTAAACAAGACTCGCACATATCATATGATTCATAATCAAAGTGTTCCAAAAGTCCATCCTTATGGAGCTTTTGTATGCGTTTCTCGTTAATATGGCCCAAGCGACAATGCCACAAATAGGTAGGATTTGAATCCTTAGATTTCAGCCTCTTTACATTATTAATGTTATAAACCTGCTTAGGCAAATCAAGAACATATAGGCCATCAAAAATGAAAGCCTCACAATATACAATACCATTACGCAAAACAGAACAACATTTGTTCTTTATTGAAATATCAAAACCACTTGTCTAAACATGAAACGGAAATAATATTCCTGCTAATGGCAGGTACATGATAACAATTATCAAGTTCAAGAACTAAGCCAGAAGGCAACTGTAAATAAAATGATCCTACAGCTAATGCAGCAACTCTTGCTCCATTTCCAACTCGTAGGTCAACTTCACCTTTTGCCAATGCTCTAGCGTTTCTCAGACCCTGTACATTACAACAGATATGAGAACCACATCCAGTATCCAATACCCATGATGTAGAGCAATTCGTAGTAACATTTACTAGAATAACATTAATACCTGTAGAGGTGGAAGCAACGCATCCGTTCTTCTTGTCCTCTATGTATTTAGGACAATTCCTCTTCCAATGCCCCTTCTCATTGCAATATCTGCAAAGATCATTTTCAGCAGTCTTGGGCAACTTAGCAGGTTTAGGCTTTTTAACTTTGGCAACATTTGCCTTAGCTATGCCCTTTCCTTTGCCCTTGAAGCTGTTGGTCTTTTGCACCATAAGCACTTCAGGAGTTTGAGTCTGACCCTTCCTGACGTTAGGCTCAGCCGTCTTAAGCATGCCATGCAACTCTTGCATCGATTTCGACAAATAATGCATGTTATAGTTCAGCACGAAATCTTTCCAGATCGGCGGTAAGGACCGAAGTATGATGTCTGTCTTTAACTGGTCCTTTATCCCAGCATCAAGCCTCTCTAGGTTATCGAAATAACCTATCATCTTCATGACATGGGGACTGACCGGGTCTTTATCACCCATTTTGCAGTCAAATAATGCAACGACAGTGTCATACCTTTCGGTTCTAGCCTGCTCCTGAAACATAGCTTTCAGGCTCTGTATTATCTCATACGCCGACTTAGTGTCCTCATATTGCTTCTGCAGCTCAGAGTTCATAGTCGCGAGCATGAGACAGCAGACATCAGTATTATCTTTCTCATGTTCTAGATACTTGGTTATCACCACAGTATCAGCATCATCGGAAGCAGGTTCCTTAGGAAATTCGTTCTCAAGGACATATCCTTTACGCTCCTGTTTGAGAACAATTCTCAAGGAGCGAAACCAGTCAAGGAAATTTGAACCTTTCAACTTTTCCTTTTCAAGCCTACTTCGGAGCGAAAAACTGTTTGAAGAAGACATATCTACAAATTGAAAAACAGACTAATTAATATGCTGAAAAATGTAACAAGTGTCTCAAACAATTTAAGACATAAATCATACAAACCATCCCCAAGTTCGCATAATATTCCAAGATCCAACTACCTGACGAAGTCTAAGTGAACTTTGGCTCACCGCTTAAACTCCAAAAGTAAAGGTAGACAACTCGTTTGTCAATTACATCACATGTAACTCTTAGTTCGTTGGTTTAAGTCATCATATGACACCAACTATTCGCCCCAAAGCCCAAGTCCGACTTGATAGCAATGTTAAGCAAACCAAATTGAGCATGTGGGTAACCGTTACCCACCTACTCAGTCCACACACATCAATGAAGCACCGCTTTGGCAGTCACCCCAATCAATGGTATGAAATTATTGTAGTGGTCAATTCTGGAAAGGCGGCACTTAATATTTGTGAGGGGTTAAAAGGGAATGGGTTCTAACCATGTGTCTAGGTCGGCATCCAAGGCAACCTAACAGTTCTAAGCATTTCAAGTCTCAAAACAACATCATTCATGCAACAATTGACATAATGACTCAATGTTCTAAGTGAAATTCGCATAAAACAAAAAAAATTAAAACCCAAATTCGATTCATAATCGATACACAAAACTAGATACAAGCGATATGGAGACATTCTCCATCTAAAAAGACTGTTCGTGTTGGCCTCGACTCGAGGTGCAAGCCTCGACTCGAGAAAAAGCGTCCGGATTTCTCCAGGCCTTTTTCTCGACTCGAGGACCCCTCCTCGACTCGAGCCCTCGACTCGAGGACACCTCATCGACTCGAGGAGCGCTTCGCGCAGCGCGATCCAAATCGCGCGACGCGTTACGACTTAACTTTTTGCGGCGCTAAATTCAACTTTGCGCGGCGCTAAAACCAGCTTTTCCCGGCGCTAATTTGCTTTAATCCATTTTATACTATCATATTCAATCGAGTCTTGCCCTAATCGTATTAAGGCTCATCGTCAACAATGAACTATGATTATTTCGGGTCCCTATTACAATCGAGTCTTGCTCTTAATCGCATTAAGGCTCATCGTCAACAAAGTAATTGGGATCGTTGGGGTAGTATTAGGGCAAAATTGAAAACAACTTAATCGATATTAGGTCTTATCAATTTTTAATATCAAACGCACAATTTAACAATTAAATTTGCATAACGAATAAACCCTAATACATACAACGTTCAAATCAATAAACACGCATAATGAATCCCTCATAACAATTTATGAGCCATGGATTCTAGTCTATTGGAAGAATACTACATAACAGCGGCTCTGATACCACTGTAGAGTTACGACCCTTAAAGCCAAGGACCTGTTACAAGTATAAGACCAAATAGACAAAAGAGGAGATATCGAATATACCTCTAGCGCAGCGGAAATAGCGTGTAACAAAGAATAGAACAAGAATGATAACCCCAGCGATATTATCAACAACCCACACGGACAGATGAGCAACCCAAGTGTGATGCCTCCTTTGGTATCCACACAGGAACGGAGCTTCGCAGTTTATGCTAGTAAACTAGGTTTGTGAGATAGTAATATGAGTCAATACTCAGTGAATACTTGGTGTGTTTATTCCATCATATGGAACCTCTATTTATAATAGAGTGACATGACATTAGGTTTCCAAAACCCTAGTCTCACCAAACCCTAGGCCTGCGCAGCTGGGCCCGTATCTAATACGGCCCAATACCTCAGCATGACATCATGTCATACTAACGGTATCCCGAACACAATGTGTGTGACCCAATGGGCCCACTTAAGACTACCAGACACGTAACTCATTTACAGGTCAACTCGGCATTGGTCTCTAGCAAGACATACCGGGTACATAGACTTAAGCGGGTCAATCCGTATAGGACGTGGACATAACTCCAATAGTCTCCCACTTGTACATGTCCTCATAAGAACGGTGTTAAGTCTCTTTGCTACTATCGTCTCCAATTGAGAATGAGGTAAGAAGAAGTGTCATCCTCACATGTCTCAATCTTTTACTCGAATCTCTGAGTTAACTTGTCAAAAGAGCAGATGGATGACGATTATCCCATCTGAGCACGGCCACGCATTTACACAAGTTACACTCTTTGAGCGGCCAAGAAACAATAAATTCCCTTCATTAAGGGAAGAGCAAATCCCTCTTGTCTAACCATATCCTATCACACGATCCGTGCATGCCCAATAACCTTCCATAGCCCCTTTTCACAGCTGACGAGGAATAGTATCAAAGCACACATATCACATGTAAAGAATAGTCAAAGACTCAGGTCTAAAGACCATGCAGGCCAATGACTTGCATTGAACCTGCAAAGAACTTTACTGACACTAACCAAAATCTTAGCAAAGTCCTTTCGGTGGGTCCGTCTAGTGCACGTTCCCAGAATATACACCCGTGTGCCTGGAATGGTATCCAATACATATGGCTCAAAGAACTTAGCCATCCCAACCAACTCACACACTAGTCATTTAAGGTGTTCAACTGTCCCATTTAACACCCTGACTAGAGACAAATAATTACATCATCCGAATAGAGTTCCAAGACTAAATCACGTATTTAGTGATCTATTCCACCAATGTAAATTATTTAGGCACAAACAATCCAACAAAGAATTGAATAGAATTGCACTTTATTAAAATAAAAGCAATAGTATAATTACAAATTGTTCAGCATAAAATTAAGTTTTTTTAAAATTAATTAGGTTAATCCCTTTTCTTAAATTTCCCTCCAAAAATTAATCAAAAACAAAGTGCCACATCACCATTTTTAACAAAATTCTGACGGCAGGGCATATTGGGAACAACTTTCTAAACGTCGATGGCATATTCGGAAGGAAACCTCAAAGTTGGGTACCATGGGAAATCGCTGAAACCTCGAGGGTACCATGGGAAAAATCCCTATTATATATAAACGAGTAATAATAAGTTTAATCAAGTTTTGAATCAATTTGAGACGGTCTTATTTAGTTGACGTTTTAATAGTTTAAATGACTTAGTTTTATGTTAAATCGATTATATAATGTATAAAAGTAATTAATAATGTGTTTAATTGAGTTTTGAGCCACGTGAGACGGTTTTTACACTATATTGCACGGCTGTCCAGATTTAGTGGGCCCTAGGGGTCGAGTTTCGTATTTTTGTCACCAACAATAGTTTCGTTATATGTTTATGAGTATTCCCCGAAAGTTTCATGAGATTTGGACTAGTAACGAAGGCGTGCGACGGTTTCGTATAAACATATCATTTTAATTAAGTTGAGCTAAATGAGTTAAAAGTTATATTAATAGTTTCTAAATATAATTAGGAGCAATGTATGAAAATACTACGAGATTTGGAGTAGTTTTGAGAGGGTTGAGACGGGTTCGTAAAAAGGCACTATTTTATTCAAGTATAGAATTTGAGTCTCAAATTAATGGGAGTAGTCTTGAATACGTTTTGACACATGGATGTGTATTATTTAGGTTCGTGTTTCGAGGAGGAGCGATTTTGATTGTGATGTTCGAGATTATGATTTAGCACGCAAAGGTAAGGATTTCTAAACTACTTGATGGGTGATTGATGTGTGCGTGCGACCATTTGGTCTATGTTTGTATTAGTTGCCACTTACTAGAGATGTTATAGTTGGGTTCGTAGGGTACGCCCCGTCCCACTAGAGTTTAGAGATGTTACATTTGAGTTCGTAGGGTACGCCCCGTCTCTATGAAGTTTATATAAGTTATGGATGAGTTCGTAGGGTACGCCCCGTCTCACCAAAGGATTAAGTTCATGTTTACAATTGTTATGGCTTGTGATGCTTTGTGTGCTTTGTGCATTAGATTCCTTACTCAACTCGCGTTGACGGTTACTACTGACCCTGCCGTGATCCATTACTATGGTGAGCAGATTGTGCAGGTATTAGGTATCACACTTTGGGCTTGGCATGAGACTAGGGCCGTGACGATTGGAGTTGAGATTAGTGTATTGTGAATTCTGTATCACGACTTTAGTTTGAGTTTCAATATCAGTTCTAGAGTTGAGATTTTGTAATTTTCAGTTTCAGTATTCAGTTTTGAAGTTTTATGTAACCGACTTTTATTTATTTTATATTATCAGGTCTTCCGCTAAATTGTAATTTATAATTATCGTTTGGTTTGATTTGATTTGGCACTACTTGTCTCAGGAGGCTAATCACCTCCTGATGAGTAACACCCCCGCGATCGAACCCAAGGACTAGCTACCCTCGTGTCCGATTCGGGGGGTGTTACAATCCCTTAGTGGGTCTTTTTAGTGTGTTTGTTTTCTTTTTGGGTTTATTTTATGGGTATGGCCGTTTCTTCTGGTTTGGCGGACGGCCACCGATCTTTCTATCTGTAATCAAACTTAAGACAATCTGAATGTTACAACTTCTGATCTATATTCTGTGCAATCTATATTCTGTGCCTTGTTCTGAATAAAAAACTGCTGATTAATATTATGCTCCTCGGCTCATGTTCCCCTAGCCGTGTCTGGATGACTGATGTATGTTCTAGAGGAATCTGTTTCGAGGCACCGTTTGAACTTCGGTTTGTAACAGTCTTTACTGCTTCGATCATTGTCATAGGCAGAGAGGGAAAGACTGACCGTCGGTCCTTTATCTTTCCCAATTCCCTTTTGTTGCTTAGGTCGACCGGATGAGTCGGGCCGTTCATTGCCCTTTATCTCCCCCGGTCCCCTTTTGTCGTGTGGAGTGAGTGAATTAAGCCTTCGGCTATGTCTCTCCCAGCTTCTCTTTGTTTTTGTTTTTGTTTTAAACCTCTATCCTTTTCCTCGACTGTAGTGCCATGTAAGCAGATGATTTCTTTAGATTTCCTCATAGTAGATAAAGATAAGTTGTTGTGGCAGACATGAAGATCCTGCCACTGATCATAGGCCTCGGCCACACTGTCAGCCTGTCGACTGCTATACGTAGGGATAGTACTTCTTAAGGTTATTAATGTTCCAATGTGCCGGCAGCTCGTGGCCGCATATATCTGCAAGCTTATAAGTTCCCGGGCCCATCTGCTTTACAATTTTGTAGGGTCCTTCCCATTTTGGCGATAGCTTGCCGTATACATGTGCTTTTCCTGTCGCTGCCGTTTTCCTTAAGATTAGTTCACCTTCGGCCAGGTTCCTTTCCTGGACTTGTCTGTTATATGCTTGACTGATTCAGATTTTGTATGCTGCGGCAGTTAAGCGTGTTTGGTCTCTCTTCTCGTCCAACAGGTCGAGTGAAGTCCGCATGGCATCTTCATTGCGCTCTTTGTTGAAAGTTGAGCTCCTTATTGACCGTACCACCGTGTCTACGGGGAGGAGGGCCTCTGAGCCGTACACAAGTGTGAAGGGGGAGAAACCGGTGGCCTCCTTTTCCGTTGTTCTGATGGACCACAAAACGCTGGAGAGTTCGTCTGCCCATCGTCCTTTCAGATCTGTTAGGCGTTTCTTGAGTCCATTGAGTATCTGCTTGTTAGCCGACTCAGCCTGGCCGTTGCATTTAGGGTTGCAAACCGCCGAGTAGGCTATTTTGGCGCTGAAGGAGTTAACCCATGCTTTGATCAGTATATTGTCGAATTGCCTGCCGTGGTCGAAAACGAGGACCTTCGGTACACCAAATCTGGTTATTACGTTCTGCCAGATGACCCGTCGAACGACAAGTTCTGTTATTTTGGCTACGGCTTTCATCCATTTGCTGAAGTAATCAATTGCCACGATTAAAAACTTACGGCCTCCGGTGGCCGTGGCGAATGGTCCCAAAATATCCATCCCCCATTGGGCGAATGGGATGGGACATAGGATTGGCTGAAGGTCATTGGCGGGTGCCTTGATGTCGTCCCCATGGACTTGACATTTATGACATCGCCTGACCAAAGCCTGGGCGTCCTGTACCATCGTCGGCCACCAGTAACCGAGCCTCAAGACTTTGTGAGCCAACGTTCTTGCCCCTATGTGATGGCCACAGATTCCTTCATGGATTTGCTGCAGGACGTATTTTCCTTCCGTAGACTGGAGGCATCGTAGGATTGGTAGACTGAACGAACGCCTGCACAGTTCATCCCCGAGCATAAAGAACTTTGTGGCTCTGGCCTGTATTCTCCTGGCGTCGGTGGGGTCTTCTAGGAGGGTGCCTTGAGTTTTGTAGGCGACGATGTCTTTCATCCATCCTTCGTCGCTTTCAATTATGCCGATGAAATCCTTTCGCTAGATCCTTTGACCTTTCTTACGTCTACAAGAACCATTCGGCTGACGTCTTGCAAACTGGAGCTGGCTAATCTGGACAGGGCATCCGCTTTGTTGTTCTGACTCCTAGGTATTTGCCGGACTTCGAACGTTTTTAGCCTCGAGGCTTCATTCTTTACTTTCTCCATATACTTGGCCATCGTTTCGTCACGTGCCTCGTACTCTCCTCTAATTTGGTTGGTCACTAGTTGTGAATCAGTTTTCAAGGATATGTGCTCGGCTTCGGCAGCTACAGCTAGCTCGATGCCGGCCAAGACTGCCTCATATTCGGCCTCGTTATTGGTTGCAGCGAAGCAAAATCTTAGAGCATACTCTGTTTCCTTCCCACTTGGGTCGATAATCACAACACCTGCTCCTGACCCGCAGATAGTGGACGATCCGTCCGTGTATACTTCCTAAATCCCCGGTGCGGCTTCTTCCTCCCAATATGAGCATTCGGCGAGGAAGTCGGCCAAGGCTTGAGCTTTGATTGCCACACGAGGGGCATTCTTGATCCTGAGCCCTGAAAGCTCTACCGTCCATTTGATTAACCGTCCAGATTTTTCGAACTTCTCGAGTGTTTTTTCCAGCGGTTGGTCAGTCAGGACGATGATTTGATATGACTCAAAGTAAGGCCTTAGCTTACGTGCAGCCATGACTACTGCATATGCCGCCTTCTCTATCAAAGGGTAGTTACGTTCGGCCGACCCTAGAGTGTGGTTGACAAAATATATGAGCAGCTGACGCTTGTTGTCCTTTTCCCTTAGAATGACAGCAGATATGGTAACTTTTGACACCGCTATGTAGAGGTATAACGTTTCTCCGGGAACCGGTTGGGTCAACGTGGGGAGTGAGGCTAGGTGTTCCTTTAGGGCTCCGAACACTTCCTTCTGCGATTTCCCCCATTCAAAACTCTTGTTCCCTCTAAGCACGTCAAAGAAAGGTTTCGTTTTTTCCCCTTGCCTTGCAATGAAGCGGGCCACGGCCGCAACCCGGCCCGTTAGTGCCTGAACATCTTTGGGTACCTTCGGCTCAGGCAGGTCAATGACAGCCTGTACCTTCTTTGGGTTTGCGTCGATCCCTCTTGAGCTGACGAAGAAACCTAAGAACTTTCCGGACCGAACGCCGAACGTGCACTTATTCGGGTTTAGTTTTATCTTATACCGCCTCTGGTTGTCGAAAATTTCTTTTAAGTCGGCCAGATGTTGTTCGTCTGTCTTACTTTTCACGATGGTATCATCGACGTATGCTTCAACGTTCCTCCCCCTTTGCGAGGCGAACATCCGGTCTACCAGACGTTGATAAGTGGCTCCGGCGTTTCTCAACCCGAATGGTATAGTTTTGTACATGTATGTCCCTTGGCTCGTGATGAAGGCGCACTTCTGTTGGTCCTCTTCGGCCAAACTGATATGATGATATCCCGAGAAGGCATCAAGGAAGCTCATCATGGTATGACCACTAGTCGAATCTATTAGCTGATCTATCCTCGGTAGGGGATAACAGTCTTTGGGGCAAGCCTTGTTCAAGCTAGTGAAATCAACACACATTCGCTAGGAGCCGTTACCCTTTCTGACCATTACGACGTTTGCCAACCATTCGGGGTACTCACAGGGGACTACGAACCCTCCCTCTACCAATTTGTCTACTTCTTCTTTAATCGCCCGATCGTTCTCGGTGGAGGAGGCTCTTTTTCTCTGCTTCACCGGACTGTACTCCGGGGAGACCCTCAATCTGTGGGTGGCTACCTCCGAATCTACCCCAGGCATCTCAGCCGCTGATGGGAGCTGTCGCAACCCCAATCAAAGATAACCTACTGGGTGCTAACTATAGAAGTTAGGGTAAGTAGGGATTGAATCCACAAGGAGGTGTTCTAATTCACTGTAAGTGTGCTAATAGTCTATTCTAAAGGTAAGGACGGTTTTGAGTAGAGATGAGTAAACTAGAAGTGAAATAAGGGTGTAAAATATATGAGAAAAGACTAGGGTCGTACGGGTCATATGATATGAGTCAGGAAATAATGGTCAAACAGAAGTCAAGGAATAGTCAAGGATGGAATTGTCCCCTCTCGGATCTCCAATTCCTAAGACACTACCTAGCGGGCTCTCGCTACGTACTAGGTCGTCCTATGGTCGCTACGAGTCTACCTAGGCCAGGCTTTCGATCTTAGGCCAAGGAACAATACAAAGACAGTGAAAACAATAGCAACACAATACAAGACTAAACCAGTGAATTCTGCAGGACCACAAAATCCCTAATCACACATATGCCCTAACCCTAGCAACAAGATTAGCTACTCATGGTGATTGATGAAATCGCAATAATAATAATAACAATCGTAGAATTAATCATCAACATAGCAAAACAATAGTTCAATAACATAAATTGAAACTAAGAACTAAATAAGAAATAGGGCAAAACTAATAAGATGGATAATGGAGAGATAGTAATAAGAACAAAGAAAGATTAATCTAATTGCAATAATAAACTAAAAGCAATTCAACAATAGTAATAATCTAATAATCAAAGCAATAATCTATTGAATTAAGAAAGCAGTAAAGAGAATTCTAAAATAGGGTTTTCAAAATAAGAAACGTAAAAACTTACAATGAGAAAAGATGATCTGACAAAACAATAACAATTTGCTATTTATACTAATGTACAAAAATCGTGAGATTAAAGAGGTGATCCGATCGGATCGACCCCGTGATCCGATCGGATCGGGCTGTATGGACCGGATTAAAGTGATTAGATCGGATCACTCTTTGCTTGGATCGGATTGCGGGTTTCGGCATAACTTGGATCGGATCATTTGTGTCTTTGGCTAGGATCATTGATCCTATCCAACTTTGGATAGGTTCATGTGCATTTTGGTTAGGATCAAGCTTTGTTTCTTCTTTGTTCTTCTTCGGTTCGTTGTCAGTTCCTTCCTTTGAGGTCCGGTTCTTCTCTAGTCTTCCTCCTTGTTCATAACTCGATGAAATCCAATGGTAATATGCTCAATTCCTGCACAATCACAGAAATACCCGAGCAATACCGAAACAAGGAAAACAAGGCTAAAATGGCTCATAAGAGCAACTATATAGCACATAAGATGGGGGAATAATATACGTAAATACGTATATAAAATGGACACATCAAACCTCGCCGAATACGCGAATATGTCACGGTTCTCCTCTAGGAGTGAGATTAGCCGATCACGATATAATGGCTCCAAATCTCGACCGATCACTACGGCCCGGCCTATATTAAGCTCTACTTCCATAGTCTCGCCTACTTTACACGAACCTGCTTCTGTCCCGTAGTCGATGGGTTCGACTGGCTCATCCGTTATTTCGGTTATCGGCTGGCCATCCCCCAAGGGTACGGCCGTTTTCCTTCCCTGCGGGCATGCTACAGAATAACAAGACCTGCTAGATGATTGGTCGCCGTAAATTTTCGCCGCCACGCCTCGGTCCGAGATGTAAGCCAATGCCAATCCTCTGATGGAGACTGAGGCGTGTACGTTGGCCAACGTCACTCGACCGATGAGGACATTGTACGCAGACGGGGCGTCGACTATTATGAAGTCGACCATGAGATTCCTTTCCGTGTCTCCTCGTCCGAACGTTATTGGCAGGATGATGACTCCTAAAGGGAGAACGTTCTGCCCCGTAAAGCCGTGCAGTGGGTTAACCGTTGGTCGTAACGCTCTGACCCCCACGCCCATTTTGTCATAGCGGCTTTTGTATAGGACGTTGGAAAATGCGCTGGTGTCAACCATGCATCTGGCAACTTCGTGATTGCATATGACTGCTTCAATTACCAACGGGTCACTATGTGGATGGTTAACCCGCCGATAGTCTTCGTTTGTTATGATTACGTAAGGGATAATCGTTCCTTTGGTCTTTTTTTGGCGGGAGGACATCTCCTCCGTAGTAAATGTGATTCGTCAGTTTCCTTAAATGGGATTTCTAACTGCTCAACAATCCTCCGTTGCCCTCACAGCCGGTGACCATCCCTATCGGTGGTTGTGTCGCCGCATTGGGTTAGGCGGTGAAGTTTGGTCCACCGGTCCCCGGTCCACGACGATCCCCTTCTTCGTCAGCCCTATTCTTCCCGAGTTATCCCTGACGGATGAGGTCTTCGATGGCATCTGTAAGATGCCTGCACTCTTCGGTCGTGTGGCTATTCTGTTTATGGAAGTTGCAATGCTTATTCTTATCTCCGTGCTCCTTCAGCTTGAAGGACTTTTCCACCGTCCGTCGTCCTTGTTTAAGTTGTAGACCTCAGCCTGAGGCTACGTGAGGGGCGTATAACTTGAGAAGCGTCCTTTATTTGGCTTTTGCTCTTGTTGACTCTCTCCTGTTGCTTTGACTTGCCGCTGATCTTTAATGTTCTTTACCGGGCTAGGAGCGTACGTGGCCTTGTAATCCTCGTTTCGTATATAGCCTTCCGCCAGGATTCGAGCCTCAGTCAAAGATGATGGTTGAACCCTAACCATTTTATCTTTGAAGGGTCCGTCCCTTAACCCTATCACAAGTGCGAATATAGCCGTTGTCTGATTGATATGTCGAATTTGCTGTGCTTTTAGTTCAAAACGCCTGAAAAACTTACGGAGTGACTCTTCCTCACCCTGCCTGATGGTCATCAGGGTGTTGGGTGTTGTTTCTCTTCTTTTGCTGCCGGCGTACTGAGCGGCAAAGAGCTCTGCTAATTCGTTATATCCAAATATGAAACGAGGTGTCAGAGACCTGAACCAAATCTGGGCCAGCCCCACCAGGGTAGTTGGGAATGCTCGGCACCATCCTGCGTCCGCCACTCCATAGAGGTGCATGTAGCTTTTGAAAGCCGCTAGATGTTCCTCTGGATCAGTGGAACCGTCGTACTTGATGTCAGGCATCCTGACCTTGTTGGGCATCTCGTAGTCTAGAATGTTCTGAGCGAATGGAGGGGCAACCGACGCTGGCGTAACCTGTCTCGGCCTATATGGCTGAAACGGTTGTGCTGAAACTTCCAATCCTGGTGGCTCTCGTTGGTCAAGATGACTGCGTAGGTCGGTGCAGGGGCCGATGTAACACCCCCAAACGTACAATGCCTGAAACATGGCAAAGACGGTACGATTGAGGGTGTCACCATCACAGGGTGACCTGTGGCTGTAATAATCAAAGACAACAATCACAAGGAATAATAAAACCTCAAATACAAACTCTGAATAATATTAATACAGCGGAAGTCTGAAACTAAAACTGAACTGAATGATTACAACTGAACAGTCTAAATATTAAAATACTGAGACTCTAATACTGATACTCCAAAGTCTACTACAACTGGTTAACGATCTGACTAGACCGTGCTGCGCTCACGCCCAATCCCGCTCTAGTCCCAACCAGCAGCTACTAAGATAGGTACCTGAATCAATCTGCTCACGCATAGCGATCATTGCAGGTTCATAAGAACAGTGTAATCTGTTAACCACATGTTGAGTAAGGATAAGCAATACACTGAGCAATATAATAACCACTAAACTAAGATCACAATATAATCAATACACTAGTATAACACGACTCAATACCCGAATCATCTAGACTACCTCATGTAGCTAGGACTAATGTGCATTCGTACTCATCATCTAGACTATGCGCATAACTAGGGCTAATACAATGGACTCAGTCCAATATACAAATGTCATCTTAACTATGATCAACATAGTCAGGGCTAATCACAATATCATCTGAACTTTGGCCAGCATAGTCAGGGCTAATCACAATATCACAGTTACACAACCAACAGTATCACTAACCCGATTACAAGGCATAAGATTCACTAAAGTGTAAGGCAATATCCTTACCTGGACAACGCTGCACGTTCCGTCTCACAACCCTAGTATCGGTCCTCTACGAAGCCGGAGTCTACAATACGATAATAGCATATAATTACAATCTACTCTAACTAGTATATTTACGCTACCCAATCTAAGGCCATATGAATTAGGGTTTAGTCGCTATAATTAATTAAACGATAATAGAATACACTTACAATGTTACGGTGAATGCCCTAGACGTAGATTAGATCGCGAGAGAGATTAAAAGGTAAGATTTAGTGAGGGAATTAATTGGGAGAGTTGAGGAGAGATTACTGCTGCTAACCACGCAATTATGAATGACTTAACATAAGTTTTAACCTAATTTAAATTTTAAACCCGGATTAAGGAAAGTGGGCCTGGAGTTCGGAATAGCCGATCGGCTATTTGAACTGCCGATCGGCAATCCTGACTGCCAGGTCTATTTGCTCGTTCTCTTACGCTATATGCTCTAATGATTTAAGTAACGGAAATACGGGATGTTACAGCCGAGGCGTGACCTTAAGTCTACCAGCGGCCCCAGTCTTTGATGCACTGCCCTTGTCCACCCTTCGTTAGAAATCGCAGGATTGGTTCGAGCCCTTCGGTTTTGACCTCCTCTTGGTCTGGACCCGAGCCTATTGAAGACAGTCTCTCCCTATCTTTGGGTTCTAGGGCGGGAGGATCCCGTGTCTTCGACTTCAATAGCGTTTGATCTTCTCTTGGCCGTGTGCCTCGACGGCGTAGGTTGGACTCGGTTGAGTCTTATCTCCGTTGGTCGCGTTTCCCCTACCATAGGTTGATCCTCGTCGAAGGTTCCCGTCTCGGTCTGGGCCGTGTGCACACTGTACTGCCTTGCTGGAGTTCTGAATAGATTGCTTGGGATAACAGGTCCTCGATCTCTCCTCACTGCTGGGTTGCCTTGGGGCGAGCCCTGGCTTACCCTGTTGCTGAGGAGAGGACTATTGGCCTCGTTCCCCCATATGAGTCTGTTCATCCCCAGATAGGACCTTACCAGTTCTGGAGTGAACAAGATGTTTTCTTCGGCGGGGATGGCCCCAGGTGTTATCGGTGCTGCGGTTGGCACGGCGGGCACCTCTTCTCCTACGTCCTGGACTTCCCTTGAAACGGGTACCACAGTGATGTTGTTGGCTTGACGATTTTCCGAAGTCATCACTCCGATCGTGGGCTTTCGTGGAACTTTATATGTTTAATGTCCCCACAGACGGCGCCAAATTGTTTCGGGTAAAAACCGTTATAAGTATTAAATAAATACAAATAATAGCTTCTACGAAACTAAATCTATTCACTAGTGAATTCTTTGCCACAATGGAAGGAACTCGATCTTCTCCTGATGACATCAACTTTGATATCTGAAATATGGAGCAAACAAGGGTCGGGTCTAGGCTCTTTAGGCCACTCCGACGCTCAAGTCAGTTTCTATGATTTTTATGATTAAATGTAGAGAGATAAATAATGGTTCTAGAGAGTGTTTTTCCTTTTGTTTTTACTTGTCCTTTAATGAATAAATACCTTCTCTATTTATAGGCAAAACTGGATGATGCCCCGATGGCTGCCTTCGGCTACTAACCATCGGCCAGGACATACATAGCCGAAGGTCGAGATTGGTGGATGCTTATTCCTATGCCTCGATGATGCCTTCGGCCAATAACCATCGGCCAGGACATACATGGCCGAAGGTCGAGATTGGTAGATGCTTATTCCTGGCTGTCCACCGATCCCTGTGATTCTATATATGGACTCATTCAGTCGTCTTAGGACTGGCCGAACCCTCCTTACATTCGGTCACCTTTGAACTGGCCGAACCCCTCCTCTTGAGATGGGATCTGAGCCGAGTCTGTTAGACTGACGCCCAACAATTGCCCCCATTGAATGACGCAGACCTTGCGATGCGCGATTCTACGTCTAATAGAGTTATTAGATATTCCGTACGAATATTTCTATTAAGTGTATCTTCACCGACTTCCTTGTCCTTGTCCTAGTCCTCCGGTCCTACTCCTAATTTGTAGGTAGATTATAATCTTATTATACTTGTAAATAGGATAGGCATTGACCAATACTTTGTATTTAAAGAACAATAATCAATGAGAATGGTCGGCAATGATTCGCACGGGAACCTAAGAGCTTCTAGCAGGGGCGGATCCAGGAATTAGTCCAAGGGGGGGCACGTTTTCATTTATAGTGTCGACGAAAAAAATTTTAAGCGATTAAGAAAATTTATAGTCTAAAAATCATTTACGGTAACATAACACTTACGAACCTTCAACTATTGCGAACTATATCGTAATAGCAATAAACAACGATAAAAATGGTTACTAAAATAAATAGTCACAATAAAGTATTAATAAATTATAATAAATGATTTTTTTATAAAATTATAATAAAACAAAATATAAGTATTAATAAATTATAATAAATGATTTTTTTTAATAAAATTATAATAAACAAAATGTGGGCAATTGGGTTTTGAACCCCAAACCTCTAGGATAACAATACACCAACTTTGCCACTACACCAACTTCCTTTTAATGTTTATATTTACACTGCATATAGTATATATAATTTTCTTTTTCATAAAGTTAAGAGGGGTCACGTGCCCCCCAATCCCCCCTTCCCCTCCGCCCCTGATCAACTCTCCATTTTTTCTAATTTAGTTCTTATGATAGTTTATCGATCGTTGGCTAATTCTCTATTCTTAAACAACCCATATTTCTTTTTTCTTACATTTCATAAACCCAAATCAGCCAAAATTGAAAAAAAAACAAAACCCTAAATCATTCACAAAACCCCAAATCCGAAATAATGGCGGTTCTAAGGTGCTTTAGGTTTATTTTTCTCAATCCTACGTGTACCATATTTTAGTAAAACGTTTTCAGTCAAACCCAAAAATGGGAAATACATTTGGTCAAAACCCACTTTGTTTAAGAGCTCCGTGGAGTGGAAGTTGATACGCATAAACTCAGTTTATGAGACCTTTTATAAACTACTAATGATATTGTGACATGTGGCAAGTATTTGTTTTATGGAAATAGTTTTTTTTTTTTGTAATAAAAGGGCTTTTTAGTAATTTTAACACTCTTAGTCAACAACTAACCTAATTAGTGGATTTAGATTATGGGTAGTTTTGATTTTTTATTTTTTTTTTACATTGGCCGAAATTTCAAACTTCCTTTCTTATTTTTATTCTTTTTCGATTTTCGGTTTTTTGTAGTCAAAATTGATTTTATTCTTTATTCTTTTTGAATTTTCGGATTTTTTTAGTCAAAATTGATTTTATTCTTTATTCCATTATTAATACAACCTCTTTTATTATCTTTTTTAAATTTTCATAAATTCCTTTTTTCATTCTCACGTATTAAACTCAGTTTTAACCACTTGAATATTTTTTGTCATTACCATGGATAATGACGGTGTAGTTGATCGAACTCTATGATGACGGCATAGAAGACAATATTGTAGATGTTAGCGAAGAATCACTTGAAGTTCATAATGAAGGTAACACTGAAGACCCTAATCTTTATTATTGTTGGGCCCAAAAATTACACAAGACCAAGGATACAAAGTGGGCCGAGAAGCAATAGTCAATTGGAGAAGGGTTAATGGGTCAACACACGTTTGAAACATCAACGGTTGAAAGCGAAGATCATGGAAGCAGTAATGGACGAAGTAAAAGCCAGTAAATGCAGGAGAGAATCAAGGGCGAAAAGATAGGAAACGTTACAACAAGAATGACTTCAAGCCGCATAGAGCCGTTAAGGGAAGAAGGGTATAAAAGCAAAATTGGGGCAACAAAGCAAGGGATCGACATTCATTCGCTCAATTGGCTTACAATTTGCATATATAATTTTCTATATTTCTGTCCTGTAAACTCAAAATACTCATAGTGAACTCATCCTGCCCTGGCTTGGTGCCCGTGGTTTTTCCCTCGTTCAAAAGGGTTTTCCACGTAAAAATACTTGTGTCATTCCAGTCTCTTTCATTGTCTTTCACTCTTAAAATCACTACCATATAAATTCCCCCCACATAAGCATTAAAAGGAGTTAGTACTAATAGACCCACCATACTATCATCGTCGAGTACAAAAAACGACTCAAACAATTATAGTAAATCAATGCCGAAAAATTCCACTTGGCGCATCCTCCTTTCACGAAAATGAGGTCAGCGCCACCTCAATAAAAAAAATTGTCATGTCAACATTATTGTATCTAATTTTCGAAAAAAAAATATTAAACTATACTATTCAATGTTCCACACGTATTATATTCTACCATAAATAATTCCACCCCAAAAAATTATTCAATTATAAATAGTCCATTCAATATTATATTATACCATAAATAATCTCACCCCAATGTGAATGCATCCAAAGATTAATGCGTATTCCAATTTCAATGCATTTTCCAATATTAATGCAATCTAATGTCGCCACAATTAAAGTGTATTCCAATTTTAAATCTACTTTAAATACGGAATGTATAATATGATACGGCTTAAATGAGGGAATAAAAAATGTACATTCACATGCAGCTATACTATTCTTAACTAATATGTTGCCATTATTGCTACATAATAAATATTTAGAATAAATTTAAAAATGGAATGTTTTATATATTAAGGCACAATTTTGAATTTAAATAAGTAAATAATATAAAAAACAGTTTATCATACTGATTTTGCTCCTTTACGCAAATGTAATAATATTCAACCTATTTATATCGCACTATTATTATGAAAAAAAACATATCAACTTGAAGGTAAAGGATATATCGTCCAACATGACGACGGTGCAACTAAGAGACCTTACAATTCAAAGTGACAATATTAGCATCGCCGTAAGAGTGATGCGAAAGTGCGTACGACATAACGCAAACGACAAAAAAGTTGGAGTTGCTTTTAATGGACGAACAAGTAATTTAACTAATTTTATCGCTGTTAAAAAGTACATTATCATATACTTAATATCATTCTCTCACATTTGACGTCTAAAATTTTATGACACATTAATACAAGCAAGTGTTAATAAATATTTGTACCGAAGGTTCGCAAACAAATTGCACGAGAGTAAAGTTTACAAAATAGGAAAATTTGATGTCGAAAAAAACATAAAATTTGTCTCATGCAAAACATAAATCAAGATTTACAAACAAAAATTGTTCAACTTCTCCGAGTATTACTCTATAAAACATGCGAAAAACTCTGAAAAATTCAATAATACAATATCTTTTAATGAAATTCAAAAAATTAAAACTAAAAAAATTTGGCATGAGATGATTGAAGCCGCTTTTTGATGCAATAGGCCTCTTGGAAGAAGATGGAAATTTTGGGGAAATTGATTCATGTCGTTTTATTTGGTAGGTTGATGTTATTGAGAATTGGGGGATTTTGTATTTTTTTTTCTTTTGTTTGAGAGGAAATATGTTTGGAAGTGGTGATTAACGATAATAATGAAGGTCTGCAGTCTGCACAAACGTGGAATGTACAGAGTAACGTTCGTCTAATTGTTACGTTATAATTTATCGTAATATTCATACTCAAATTGTCTTAAGTCGATTAATTATATTATAAGTAAGTCAATTAGTAGATTATATCACCCGTGGTAGTACAACTCAATTTATGACATTTTGAGTTTTTTTGTAAATTTTTTGAGCTTTCTTATAAAGTTGTCGAGTTTTTATATAAAGTTTATGAGTTGCAAGGCTAACTCGAAAACTTACAATTTAGCTCATAAAGTTTTACAAACTCAAAAACTATACACATTTGCTCAATAAAATGGCTAGTGGTTGTACCATGCTCATATACCACCGGTGGTATAATGGTTTTTGTGTAAGTAAAGATTGGCGGATTATTATAAGTAAAAGTTAAGGTATATAGTAAAAAAAAATGAAATAAATCGTCCACTAAAACACGTATGAAAGCCTAATAACAAAGCCGTATAACAAACTCTCAATATAACCCGTGATGTTCACGGGTATAGGACTAGTTATGACATTGAATCAGTTTTCCAAAGACTTATTTAGAGACGATAATGACTGTGATAAATAAAAGATATGATTTAATATATTTCATGGATTATATATGGAAAACAAAATATTAAAAGACAATTACAAACAATATAATAAAAGATAATAAATTATGAAATTTGGAAAATCATGAAATTCCTAAAATAAAAGATATTAACTACCTGCTTGAGTAGTACGTGGGAAGATTAGTGGAATAACTTCCTAATATAAGACACGTGAAATTAGGGCTAAATTTGACCAAAATTGAAACAATTACCTACATACCTTCACTTAATTACAACAAAAATATAATGGAGAATATTCTTAGATGAAATTTGGACGGTTGAGATCGAAAGTTTATGAATTCTCCAAAAAACTGAGTATAAGTGTAACCCTTTTGGTGTGGAGTAGTGTACGTATACTCGCTGAGAATAACCCTAACCAACCTAATCTAATAAAATAAGCGCATATAATAAACCTAACTAACCTAATCATATGTTATACTATGCGTTGAATTAATTTAGGTATAAGATAGTTTCACAACAAGTTGAGGCTTGGGTCGTATAAATTCCAAACAAGACCCGTCCATGAAACTATCATCATTAAAACAGAACGGAGACTTCTTAGATTAGTGATTAAGACAAAGAAAGCTACTCTGGACTATATAGGTGTATAATCCGATCTCCCGTTATTGTTGTAATGGTTGAGATACAAAAAAAAATTAATAATAAAAAAATAAAAAAATAAAATAAAATAGTGGGTTATTTCTTTTTTTTTTTTTTTTTGATAATAGCCATAAAGCTTTTACGAATTCATTAACTGTAAATCATGGTTAACAAAGTTTGCAAGAAAGTCCGGGCAAGAATCTACCCAAACCCGTCTCCCTAAGGCCCATGGCTGAGTATGAGCTAAAACATGAGCAAGCTTATTCCCTAATCTATTGACATGAGTCCATCTAATTGTATCAAAATGTTCACTAAGTATCAAAATATCCTCTATAACTAAGTGAAAATTGCTCCGTCCCATTTCCTCCTTGTTGATCGCGTTAACCGCTTGAAGGCAATCACTCTCCACAACTACATTCGAACACCCCGCCGCAAGAGCCTCCTGCACTCCGATTTGAATCGATATTGCTTCCGCAAGCCGTACCTCCATCTCCCCCTGTTCTTGCACTACCACGCACCACCTCACCTGGCCGTCATCATCGCGCGCCACAATACCGAAGCTCCGTTTGCCCTCCGCTACCCCTGCATCCACGTTAATTTTCACCACCCCTCCTTCTGGAGCTCGCCATACATCCTTCTGTACTGCATCCTGCTCCACCCCGACGCCTCTCCTGCCCCGCCCTTTCTCACGCTCTTGTTCTTTGCACATCTCTCCAATCATTCCTTCTGCCCTCCGCACCACCCCTCTATCTTCCACGTCTTCCCTTCGAAAATCCATTCGTTACAAGCTCTCCAAATGGCCCAACAGTACGTCATAAACCGCACCCACCCGTTCATATCAGTCGCATCCCGCACCCGTCGCACCCACTCTTTCGCATCCTCCCCACCTCCTCCAAGCGCCTCTTCTAGGTCCGTGCATCCCCACACCCCTTTGACCCAGTTACAATCTCGGAAGGCATGGGTGTCTGTCTCCTCATAGTAATTGCAAAGTGGGCAAGATGGGTCGGTGAACCCGAGTCTGCGCGCAAGACGGGCCTTCGTCGGGAGAGCCTCCCTACACCACTGCCAAAAGGTCTTAATACGAGGAATGATCGGCGCCCTCCAAATGCATCCCCACAATCCTTTATCTGCTGCATGACCCGAAGATATACTCGCATCATCCATACCAGTAGCGAGCATGCGATAAGCTGATCGTACAGAATAGTTTCCATCCTTTTCCCACTCCCAGTACACCATATCACCAGGTCGTCTCAGACTGAGACGAATACTCCGTACTCGCTCAACTTCAAAAGGGAGGAAACATGCTTCAAGCCGTTCCTCGCGCCACACTCCTCTGTTTTCATCAATCAGCTCATTTACGACATTCCATGGGCAGTTAGTCGGTTTAGGAGAAATAATCATACCTGTTTGCGTATGCGGTATCCAAGCATCCTGCCATATATTAATCGAAGCCCCCATCCCCTACTCCCTTACGTAACCCTTTCACAATCACATGTTTTGTCTCCCAAATACTCCTCCAAGTGTAGCTTGGGTTATGTCCAAGTCTCGCCTCAAGGAAGGAGGATGTAGGAAAATACTTCCCAGCCAACACCCGAGTAGCCAAGGTATCATCACCAGTACAAAGCCTCCATGCTTGCTTTCCGATGAAAGCTTGATTAAAGGTACTGTAGTCTCGAAATCCCAAGCCTCCGCATTGCTTCGGCTCACACAATTTCTTCCAAGCAATCATGTGGATTCTCTTCTCTCCCTGTTTATGCCCCCACCAAAATTGTGAAACCACTCGTCGAATCTCGTCGCAAAATGAGGAGGGGATTTTAAACACACTCATAACGTAGGTAGGGATAGATTGGGCCACCGCCTTAATCAGAACCTCCCTACCCGTCTTCGACAAGCTCATCCCCTTCCACCCTTGCAACTTTCTCCATAATTTGTCACGAATAACCTCTATAATCGCCCGCTTCGATCGACCCACGGTAGTCGGCACCCCAAGATATTTATCTTGGGCACACACCACTCGAACACCAAGCATATGCGCTAGCTCCACTGTCTTCTGATGAGCAACCCCTTGGCTAAAGGTCGCTGTAGTCTTATCCAAGTTGATTGTCTGACCCGAGGCCCTTTCATAGGAGGCTAAAATCCGCCGAACCTCACTCACCTCCTCCCTATTTGCTCTAACAAAAATGATCGAGTCGTCTGCGAACAAGAGATGCGAGACCGCTGGGGAATGGGTCGCAACTCGTACTCCATGTATTGAGCCTCTTTCCACCGCCCTTCAGAGAAGGCCTGAGAGGGCTTCTGCACACAAGATAAATAAATAAGGCGAGATTGGGTCGCCTTGTCGTAAACCGCGCTCCGGGCAGAAATCTGAGGAGGGCTCCCCATTAATAAGAACCGAAAATGACACCGATCGAACACATTCCATGACTCTGTCCACCCACGCATTATCAAAGCCAAGCCGTCCCAACACCGATTCGAGAAACCCCCATTCGACCCTATCATACGCCTTTGACATGTCTAGTTTAAGCGCCATATGACCCTCACTGCTTCGCGAATTCTTCATATAATGAAAAATCTCGAAAGCCACCAGGATGTTATCAGTAATGTATCTTCCCGGCGTAAAAGCACTTTGATTTTCCGATATTATGTCTCCAAGAAAGCACTTCAACCTGTTCGCAAGCACCTTAGATATAAGTTTATATACGACATTGCAAAGGCTTATGGGTCGAAAATAGTGGCTTATTTCTACATACGGAGTACTTACATTAGTCTTATGGGATGGTTGTGTGCAAGTAAATGAATTGGCTCTTTAAATTACTATTCCTTATTTAAATGAGACGAAGCCTAGCTCAGTGTTAAATGTCTTATAATATATAGGTATGTATACAAGCAAGTGAAGCAACATCTAGTGAAATTCTTGTAATAATACAATTATACAACTATTACATGAAATTAGAAGAGAGAGCACCGAGAAAAATTATAAAAAGTTCAAGCAAGACTTATACTCCGTATGTTTTACTATCAAATAAAAATGGTGTATCTTAGTACTCTTTCTAGAGCAGAGTCCAAATTCAAATTCACAAACACGTAGCCTGCTTTAACTTTGGACAAAATGAACAAAATTTAAGGGTAATGTTGGTATTCTCGCATTTATTACTCCCTCTGTTCAAATATATATGTCGTTTTCGTTTTTCGAGGTAAGCCTTTGACCTTTGATTTTACGTAAAATTA
>JAUEKU010202046.1:0-41618 GCA_032274805.1 Gypsophila paniculata | reverse complement strand
TTTACTCAGATTCTCTAAAAGAATACTCAGAAAGTTTACATCTGAGGTAATACCTCAGATGTATAATCCATGAATTGTTAAATCTAGGATGTATACTCTCACATAATTTATCTTCTTATAAATTCTAATCTAAATTTTAATTCTCTCAAAAATAATTTATGAATTTCATTGAATATGGAAGAAATACAATGAGTACAAACAATAAGCCAAGAACATAGCATTATAGAATCAAACGTCGTAAGCCAAGATATATATTAAAATGTACGTTTACGAGCGAGTATGTTCAATTAATTAATATATTCCATTTAGCTAATTTTTTTGTTTGAAGTTGATTTCAGTATTTTTTCGATATCAAATTCAATATATGCATGTTTTTATTCGTAATCAATTTTTGTACACAAGATTACTAAATTATGCTTGTACATTCTATTATTGTTATAATTAATATATTCAACTTTTGATGTTGCATATTCTTTTTAATCAACAATGACATATTTTAAAAAAAACACAAGTGTTATATTCACTAAAGTAAAAACGTGTATTCGTATATTCATTTCTATATGTTCATTGACCAAAAATATGCACTATGCCAGTATAATTATACATTCACAAAACAAAATTCTGATGTTCAATTGACCGTCAGAATATGTGCAATTTCGTTGTACAATGCTACTGTACCACCGGTGGTATAATAGTATTTGTGCAGAATATGTTCAGAAGGTAAGAATCAACCAATTTTGATGGTGAAACTCAAAGTTTCAACCGCCTAGGAATCCTTGAGAGAGGTGCAGCAAAATTACTTTGTGCTTGCTCATCGTTCAACACTTGTTTCTTGGTCAGCTTTATTTTTGCTTCTAACGTAGGACGATGATCCTTCACATTATCTCTACCACTACTCCTATCACCAATGAAAGTCATTAGCAATATAACGAAATCATACAACTTCCATATAGGGTATTTATAGATTCAAGGAAATAAATACATATTGTCAAAAATCATGCAAATAAGTTTTCGTAGTCAATAAATTTATATTCACAAAAATAAAAAACAATTCATAAAACACACATATTCACAATCATAAATGGATATATTCAATAAAAAACAAAGCAAACAAAAGTTTAATACATTGAAGAGATTTTCAAAACAACATATTCAATGTTTATAACTCGTGTGTTCAATATTCATAAATGACGTATTCAAATATTCAAAAATCTTATATATATTTAATATTCGTAGCTCACACGTTCATAAATAATATGTTATTGGTTGCATTAAGGTTTAAAAGTTTAACTAGTTTAATTACCCGTGCGATGCACGGATATTTTATAATATTATATTTTTGTTGTTTTTTACCTGTTTTTCCTCTCAAAAATAGTTTTTCATTTTTTTTATATATTAGTTTATAAATGTTAAAAATATAGATATTATACGTTATTTTAGAGTTAGTTATTTTACGTTATTTTAGTGAAAATATGATCTCGTAACGTAAAAAAAAATCAAAGAAAAATATAAAAAATTTTGAAAATACATCGTCACGTGCATGTGTTGAAAAAAATCACAATTATATAAAATTTCACAAAATGTGCTTTCATAAGCTACATTAATAGTTTTCTCAACTCATTCATATAGTATCTTTTTTCGTGATAAAAAATAATGATTATCAAATATGGCAAAATGAACTTAAAATTGTGAGCACGGAAATCATTATTTGACTGTCATATTTTGCGAAAACTTATATGAACACACAAATATTTGGGTGAAACGGTCTCATAATAAATTTATTATAAAACTTCTCACGTTGATGGTAATTATTTGTAATTTGTAATTTTTTATTTTATTTACTCTTTGTCCAATATTAATTTAGTGTATGATGGTCATGAGACCTAGTGATATGAACCATCTAAGAAATCAAGATGTGTTCTTATGACTTTTATTAGCTTTTTTTTAACCATTAAAGTTAAACCTACAAATTCTCTTAAAACTAATAGTGTATTTTTTTTGTATTATCTTAGTATATGATGACGGAAAGTATCAATTTTCATGCACATCCAAGACCTTCAGTGACATAAGTTTTTGTAAGAATTTAGAAGAATTAATAATTATTTTGCAGAAGTTAAATATAAATTTATAGATTGTTTAATTTGCTAAAATTTATTGTGCTCATACAAATAAACTATTAGAAAATGACTTATTTTTTAAGTATAGTAAATATATATTTTTGAAAGCATATATGAAATACTTTAAAAAGTATTTTATATGACTACAAATTCATGTTATTTCAAGCTAAATATCATATAGGTTTGTATTTAATTAAAAAAAAGTAATGAGTAGTGAAATATTTTTAACTAATTTAAATAATTAACAAATCAATCTTACCTTAATGATTATACCCCTATTTTTGCAGTTCTGGAATTTAATTGTAAAAATATAAAAAATAAATTAGTTCATACTAATAACATAAGTTTGAAAAAAAAAACTCAGTTAATATATCAAGCTGAAAATAATAAAAAGAGAATTTAAATATGAATTAATTGTTGTGTGGCTTTTAAAATTCAGTAACATTGAGAAAATTAAAAGCAATTGCTATATGGAGTACTTTTTGTCTTTTAATTTTATCATTTTAATTTTAAATTCTTAGCTCTACGTTTTAGTTGTTTTTATAATTATCTTTTGCTGGAAAAAATTATTTCTATTTATTACTGATATTCATTATACTTTATAATAATGTTAACATGTAGATATTAAGTAGATCAGTATGAAATATAAATATATTATAGCTACATATAAAATTATGAAATCAAGAATTATAAAAATACTTCACCATGTACCCGACATCACTAAAAGTTTTATGAGCTTTTCACAAAACTTCTTAATGAATTATTGAATTACTTAAATCTTCATCTCATCTCATTCTTACGTTTGAAAAAAAAAACATTGTTGTTCCAATATAGTGTAAATCAATTCGAGATTATACGTGCAAATAAAATATACTTCGTAACAATTTGCTTTTGGCTATAATTCATTATGTCGTCCATACAAACATAAATCCATAAAGATACATAATCACATTATCTCTAATACTATATATGTACATACATTTATCAAATGAAATAAAATAGTAAGTAATTAATCAAAACATTAAAAATTAGTACATATAAATTTGGACGATATAAAAAAACGATATTACCTCAATTATTATACAACGTTTTAAAATTGCGGGAAGTAATCCTACACACACAATAGAAAATTTAGTTAGTTATGTGTTTAGGAAAGAAAACATAACATACAATTATAAAAAAAAAAGATGTTGCAAATATGAAATGATTAAAGTTATATGGCTTAGATGTTGAGTGGCTTTATGAATTTTGTAACTCATAAATGAAAAATTTAGGCAATAATTTTATGAAATTAATTGTCGGGATCTTTTCATTTTTCAGTATTAAATTATTGAGAAATAGAAGCTGAAATGTTTTTTTAAGTTAAAGTGTAATAAATTCGAGAGGTAACTAAAAAGTTATCATTATTAATTATTTCTTACATTTTTATTTTTATTTTATGTTATTTTTACATATTGACACGTGGCGCAATAAGTTGCAAAAAATGAGAAATAATGAAATCACATGCTTCGAATTGCTTTTTAATATCTTATATAGATTGTGTGTATTAATACAGAAAATCCATAGCTTCTACCTTTTCTATACCACTTTTTCAAAACGCCCACCTTTTCTAATTTTTTCAAAACTCCCACATTTTTTCAAGATTTTCTCCAAAACAACCACCCAAAACCCATCATGCCAAAATAAAATATATATTTTCATCCATATTATTCATGAATGCTCTTTCCCTTCTACCAAAAATTACCTTTGGACAAAAATAAAGATATTTCTTGAAAGATATCCGCTAAATAATGACACTTATTTTGGTGAAAACGGGCTTTTGGTGTAAGTTTTAGAGAAAATGCCCAGAAAAGCTTTAGTAAAAAAAACTTAGAAAATGTGGGAGTTTTTGAGAAAGTGATAGAAAAGGTGATGAGAGTTATGAGTGTTGAATATAGTTCAACAATGAGTTTTCTGTAAGCAACTTCCTAATTGTGCTTACTATTGGTGACTCGAGCTTGATCATTCTCGTAGACTTAGGCTAAGGATCAAGCTCGGCAAGACTAATTGCAGGCCGAGTATTGACAGTCCAAGCTTAGTTTTAAAAGGCTTGAGACATGCTGAGATGACGATGGTTGTGACGACGAGGCGCAAGGCAAAGTTCTGCGCCTCATAGACACAAGGCACACTACTTTTGCAAACAAATTTCTAGTAGTGAAGTAGTAGTCGTGTGATGCAATTCCGAAGCAATTTTTCGTTTTGAGTCATCTGACCACAACCAAGTTTGTGAGCCCTAGAGGCATTGGGATATTGTTGTTGCTGCAATAATACCATTTTCCATTTTAAAAAGGGTAACATGTCTAGGGGTAAAGTTGTGGATAATATGGCAAATAAAATGGCATAATAAAGGAGCTAGAAGAAAGAAATTTGGTAATTGCATAGTAATGCGTCTCGCTGGTTATGTCTTATCTACACAGTGAAACTAAGGCGCATTGAGGCGTTTTTACTAGTGTCTCATTGAGCCTTAGGCTTTAAGATTAGAGAGGTGTGTGAGCTCACTTAAAAATTCTCAACTTCGCTTAAGATCCATTTGCTAAAATTTTTAGGCCATTGATTAATATTTCATGTTGTGGAGACTGGAGTTTCATTTAGATTACTCTTGCACAATGTTTTCAGGGGAATTCTGTATCAACTACAAAGTACAATGTCCTTACTTTTCTACCGAAAGGGTTATTTGAACAGGTATTTTTCTTATTTTAAGAAAGGAAGAAGCTTTGCTATGCACATTGATAAGATTGTGCAGTTTTTTGACTTCAACTGAACTCTGAATTCTATATTTTATATTGACAGTTCAGACGGGTAGCAAACCTATACTTCTTTTTTATTTCCATTTTATCATGGACACCTATGAGGTATTTACTACTCAACTGTCAAAAATTTGCTTACCTAGTGAGATTATGTTTTCATTTTGAGCTGACATAGCTGTTAGTTCTAAGAGGAATGGAGGATCCCAATTACTTTATCCATATGAATTCATAGCACTTGTAGTTTCTTAGCTAAAACAACCTTTTGTCCTCTCATGCTCGACATTTATTTTTAATGAAACCTCTATTCTCTTGTGGACTACTTTTGTTACCCCACTCGCGCTTTGGGGGAGAGGGGCGTATCAGTTTATAGTTTTAATGATTTCATTTAATGAGCTATCTTCAGTCTTCACCATAGTAAGCCTTTTTGACCATTTTTCGTTTGATGCAGTCCAGTCAGTCCGTTAACAAATGTGGCACCCCTTATCATATCTCTTGTGAAAGAAGCATTTGAAGATTGGGTATGTCTACTGTCATATTTTATGATGGTCATTTTATATTATGGTAGCTTTTGGAATTGTCTTTTACATAGGCAGTTTTCTTCTCAGGATTTGCCAATCTCTATTATTAAGTTTCGTGCTTGCTCATGCACCTGAATATGTTCCTCTATAATCTTTTTGGCAGAAACGATTTCAGAATTATTTATTGATAAATAATTCCCCTATAGATGTTTTACTTGGAGACAAGTGGGGAAGTATTCCTTGGAAAAGATTGCAAGTTGGCGATATTGTCCGAGTGAGTATCCACTTGCATAGTAGTTTCTTCTTTCTCTACTTATTTTCACGCTTCAAACTTGCACTCTTTTTTCAATGGCATTTGGGTACACTCTTTGCAAGTGTTGTATGACTGTATGTTCTCTTTCTGTCGTCTTCTTAGTGAATATGTTTTGGTTTAAAAGAGGCTGCTTGCGATTTAATTGATCGAGGGGTTCTCAGGAGCATACTTCAGATGCATGAGGCGCACTTGTTGATGCTTCTCAGAAGTTTATCAAACTCTCACCACATGCTTGTGAGAACTGATAAGTGGTAGCTACATGAGGCATAGATAGGGAAATCATAAATGGACTATAACCAAATAGGTTTTTTTCAAATAGATGTCTTTGGCTTTAACTTATTCATACAGGAAGAAGATTAGAGTAATTCCCCATAGAGTTGCTAACATTGGATGTGCAAACATTACTTCTTAATTGACAACAAACCTATTTTTGTATGCTTCTCGTTTTTGCTGCTGATTTTTCTTTTATTTCTTCGTAGTTTAAATCTTAAAACTGTTTCCATTTCTAGTGGAGCTAAAGACTGTTGTTCTTTGGTTCCGGATTATGATGGAATAAAGTAAAATGACTCACTAAACTGGTTGAGTTTATTTATTTATTGTGAAGTAGCAGTCATTCGATGCAATTCTCAACGCAAATTTCATTTTCGGTCATCCTGGAAACAGCCTCATTGTGTTGCTAACAAAGGGTTACAATGCTTACATCCGATCCCCTTTTTACCCCGCAATTCGTGGGGAGCTCTTTTGGCGCTGGCCGCTGGGTAGTAGTTATAAATTTTAAAACTTGTTTTGGGGTAAATTGGATTCCTATCAGTATTCAATGTTTGAAAGAGAATAGAATTTCCATTCTCGCATATCACATGTGATTTGTATGTGATTATGTTTCTAGATCACTTCATCAAGTGGTAGATTTTTACCCCATTTTATTACATTACTTGTCCTATGCTGCTGTGGTTCTGTCTAATCTGTCTTCCTATTGGCATTCTCATCCTGTGACCATATCCCACGTACCTTTAGCCTTGATATACCTCTGATCGCCTTGTGTATTCTGCATTTCTGTCCATACAAGTATACGACATTACGACTCTTATTTGGGTTTCTGTTTCACCTTTTGTTTTGTAAGATCTACATTTTTATAATTCGGTATTTTTTTGGGGGAAACTGTATAGGTCACATTTTAGGGAAAGTTTTACAGTATGACTTGTGTTTATAAATATTTTTTAATGGTGCAAATATATTTGAATTGGTTTATGCACATTTTTGCACGCACAAATTCTTGTTTAAGACGGGCATATCCGTCTTAAGCATGAAACGGGTCAAATAGTTAGGTGGGACAAAAGCAGAATGCCTTGGGAATGACAAAAAGCTTGTCCCATCTAACAATTTGAGTTGGTATTTGACCTGTTTTAAACTTAAAAGACTTATATGACCGTCATAAGGGAGACCAACTGGTTTGCACGACTGTGCTCTTTGCTCTTGACTAAGTCTGTTTCTTCTGAAGTTGTTTTGTCCCTAAGTGGTTACTAAATTTGCTTAAGCTATTATGGTTAATATAATTGCGGTTCATTGTTCAATTTTAGTTGCTGAATATTGCTCTCATCTGATCTTTGCAGGTTAAGCAAGATGGGTTTTTCCCAGCGGACATTCTTTTTCTCGCTAGCACAAATCCAGATGGAGTGTGTTATATTGAGGTCCAAATATTTTATTTTAGCGGCTATAAATATATTTCAATGACAGAGGTCTCTTTTTTCAGGAAAAAAAAAAGAATTTGGAAGGATCTATCTAAGTTAGAGCTGATCTTTTTGGTCTTCGTAGGATGTTTGGATACTTGTTCATATCTTTCCTTTCCAGTTCAATTTATACCTTTATTTTGTGTTGCAGACATCAAACCTAGATGGTGAAACAAATTTAAAGATCCGAAAAGCACTAGAAAAGACGTGGGAATCATGTGACCCCTGGAAAAGCAACAGAATTTAAAGGTTCTTTACTGTCATTTAAGTGGTTAAATCATGATTTACAATGCATTTTTTTAATTTCTGCTAGGATATATAGATTTATATGTCGGTAAAACTATGAACTCCGCTATTTGGAGTTGTAAGGGAGCTTGTTGATTGTTGTTGACTTGTTGTTGTTGAAGTATGACACTGTCATTTGTGCCATGGGTTGTAAAGTTGATGCTTTTAAACATCAGTATTTAGCTTTTTTATTGGAGGCTGGGGCATTCTTCCGGCTCTGTCATTTTGGGTGTAGTGATATTCTGAATCAAATAGCGTTGACAGAATCATGGGAATGTGAATTTAACTGAGATTTGGTTCGGTACTTGCTTATTATATTATTTTATGATCACTTGTGCAGGTGAAGTACAATGCGAGCAGGCTAATATACTTTCACTGGAAACCTCATTTTTCAACAGCAAACACTACCTCTTTCACCGAACCAGCTTTTGCTGAGAGTATGATTTGATCTGTCACTTTTTTTTGGGTTTTATTTTAGAATTATTGCAACCAGCTAATTTTGAATAAGCTATGGCGTATTTGGTCATTCCAGTGTATTGTTTGGTGCCCTTGTTCTCACCAAGCATGTTTTGTAAAGAGTGTCCTACAATAGTTTATGATTAGACGTTGTGAGAATATGAGGTTTTGGGGTGAATTTGCTACCAGAAATTTTATCTCTCTGAACCTTGGAATTCATATGTCATCTTTAACTTTTTGGAGGGAGGTCTTACCGAGTTTGTCTTTCAGTCTCACCCAGTGACAATCTATCTCTTTTCTGATTATATGATAAACTACGGTGCCTATTTTGACTCTTTTCTGTTTGATTTTGACAAGGGTTGCAGTCTTAGAAACACCGAGTATATTGTCGGAGCTGTGATATATACTGGACATGAGACCAAAGTATTCTTGTTTTTGAATCTAATTATTTGTGAACTGATTATCAACAGATGAAGTATACACCAAAAACAGCATCAACGCCACAAAAATATAACTGAAGAGGCGCCTACCTAAGTAAGGAGGAACTGGGTGTATACAGCCTCACCCTGACATAAGAGACATGCATGTTTGCCTGTATCTAATTGACCCTTTAGGGGTTATGGTTAGTGCTATTTCTTCAAGAAATTGTATTCTCTTCCACCTGTTTATATATTTATTTGTTAACTGACAGGTTATGATGAACACAATGAATGTTCCATCGAAAAGAAGTACGCTGGAAAGGAAGCTTGACATGCTGATTCTTGCTCTATTTGCTACTTTATTTATGATGTGCCTCATCGGATCCATTGGCAGGTGTCTCAAGAAGCTAGTCTTTTTTATGGCGTTTGAGTTTTGGAAGTTGTTTTAGATCACTAATAGTTGTACCCTTTTGAATTTATCAGCGGCATATTTATAAATGACAAGTATTTCTATTTGGGACTTCAAGGAAGAGTGGATGAGCGCCAATTTGATCCAAGTAATAGATCTGTGGTATGATTTATGCTCTAAGCAATGTATGCTGCTTCTCTTGGAAAAAGATGTATTTTGCTTGTTTTCTAACGTATTTTTTACTCTTCCTATTTATGGTTTTGCAGGTGATTATCTTGACTATGTTTACCCTCATCACCCTTTTTTCGACAGTCATCCCTATATCACTCAATGTTTCCATTGAGGTAGATCTAATTGTCTGATGCCCATTGTCATGGCCACTATCATATGTTATTAACTGAGCAAGTTTTCTCTTTCTTCCAGGGGATTAAATTTATCCAATCTATTAAGTTCATTAACAATGATTTAAATATGTATCATGCTGAATCAAATACACCTGCATTGGCAAGGACTTCAAATTTGAATGAGGATCTTGGACAGGTATGTGTTCTTGAGAAGATGGGGTGGTGATGTTCCTGAGACAAGCTTGATATGAAATTGTGGAATCGGCCTAAGGTTGACATTGAATATTTATGAGGTCTGTGCAATATTTTCTGGCGACTCAAAAATCTACGCATCACCCCTAAAAGGCTCTGTCAGTGAACCAGGAAAACTATAAGAAATCGTCACAATTTCATTGGTGATTTTCCTCAGAAAAACTTACTTCTTATGCTGCCTCAAATAGGATTACGTTCCTGTAATTTCTGTTATATAAGTAATCAATTTAGGTCCCCATTCTTTTCTTTCATTTATTCTATGTATGCATTCGGTCATTGATGGTTTAAAGGATAATTCATGTCAGCCAACCCCAAATCACTTAGGGATTATGATGTTGTCGTTTTTGTTGTATAATTAAACAATCTAGGTTTAATGGGTGACCATTCTTTGCAGGTGGAATATATATTTACCGACAAAACAGGCACCCTGACACAAAATTTGATGGAGTTTTTCAAATGTTCAATTGGAGGAGAAATATATGGAACTGGTGTCACTGAAATAGAGAGGGGTGTCGCTGAGCGCATTGGCACAAAACTCCCAGAGGTTTCAATTTGCAATATCTGATCTTTTTTCCCCCTGGACTCTGCTTTGAATTTGATGATTTTATGAATCTTCTTTAGGTAAGCAAGTCGGCCAATGCAATTCAGGAGAAGGGCTTTAATTTTGACGACGCTAGGCTTATGCGTGGTGCTTGGAGAAATGAGCCCTGTGCTGATATGTGCAAGGTAATATAACTATAGGTTAACATATATGGAGTAATTTGTTCCCCATTTCCAAATAAGCTTAACTACATAAAGCACAAAGGCTCTCAGAAAAACTGGCCGCATATGGAGGCCAGATTACCGAATTCGCTCACCTTGCAACAAATTGTGAATTGTTTTCGGCATATGTGTATCATAGTGTTTGATTAAAATCTATGTTGCCATACTTAATAAGTGCACATTTCGTATTAGATATTACACTTCTCGTTGTGAATTAGGCAATCCTGATTGGAGGTAGCATTTGATTGATACTGTCTTGAGATCTGGACTCAATTTTCTGTCTCATCAGGAGATAACTTTCATGGATAAGCATACTTAGATTAGATCCCCATTACCCAGCTATAGACAAATTTTTTTTGCGTCAAGATAAGTGTTTTTGCTTGACATTTGAATTGAAATTTGACCATCTTTTAACCTCATTTATTTTAAGGCCAAGAATACGTTCCTTTCAAACCATGTGATCTTTAGTAGGTTCACGTATATGTTGGCTATCTTTGTAGAGGAAAAAAAATTATTGTTACTGAGCAAAAAAATATAAGTTCAGTGAGTTTAAGACATTGCAATGAGAAAATTAGCTTATCCACAATCATTGTTCAGAGCTTTAGGGAGGCCCACCCCCCCTAAAAATCACCTCTGCCTAGCTTCCAGAGGTGGTAGGCAAGTCGGCCGACCAAATATGTATAAATGGACAGGAAAATTTTGAACACGCACACTCTTTAACCATAGATACCACAAAACACTGTAAGATCACAGCAACCTAGCTAAAAAGTCGACTGCAAGTCGCCTGACCAAATATTTATAAAAGGCCATGTGTTCTGCCATAAGTGAAATTGGGTTTTAAAATTGGGTGCATGTAGATGGCTAAGAAAGGCAAGAAGAAAGGAAAGGGAGTTAAAATCTTGAGAATAAGTGACGTAGATAAGCAGATTTAGTTTTGTGCACGTAGATTAAGACACTTGAATGAGTTGTGTTTCCTATAGGAAAAAAGTTTAGGCTGTTCACTTGTGGAGGCAATTCTGAACTACATACGTGTATCTTTGACATTCAGTTGTGTCGATTAATTTTTCTATTGTTGAGTTTCCTTTTTTATTTGGTTTAGGAATTCTTCAGATGCCTTGCAATATGCCATACAGTTCTTCCTGAAGGTGAAGAGTCTCCTGAGAAAATTGCTTACCAAGCAGCTTCACCAGATGAAGCAGCTCTAGTGACTGCTGCAAAGAATTTTGGCTTTTTCTTTTACAGGTATGACAATTTTACTTCTGTGTTGAAAACATGTGGTATCGTTTAAAATATGACTCAAGTCAGTCATTTCTGTATCACGGCTTTGTAGGTAGGTAACAGATTCTTGGCTCTTACAGCACTTTGCTTTACTGTTTGGAAGACTATTTGGTCAAAGTAGCAAACAATATTGTCTGAAACTTGCTACCTCAAGAAATTTTATGCTGGGAAATGTTTTGTCAGCCATGGGATATGATAATTCCAGGTTCATATTGTGACATTTAGAAACTCTGACAACATTTTTGTATGTTGCTTCTTGTATTTCTTTCTCAGGCGTACTCCAACAACAATTTATGTACGCGAGTCACATGTTGAGAAAATGGGTAAAATTGAGGATGTGCCGTATGAGATTCTGAATGTCCTTGAATTCAATAGGTGAGGTTACATTCTGTCAGTTGCTTTGCATTTATGCTTTTCAAAGTTTTTTGTGGTGTAATGCCAAGCTTTCCCTTTTCTGTTAAACAGCACAAGGAAGCGCCAACCTGTTGTATGCCGGTATCCTGATGGCAGACTTGTTTTGTACTGTAAGGTACTGTTGAACACTTTTATAGGGTTCATGTGAACTGATCACTAATTGTTCGGGGCTAAGCTTTGTTGTTATTGTCATCCAGGGTGCTGATAATGTTATATTATGAAAGATTAAGGGAAGGGAACGAAGGTCTGAAAATTGCAACCAGGGAGCATTTGGAACAGTTTGGGTCATCTGGTTTACGCACACTATGTTTGGCCTATAAGATTTTAAGTGCAGATATGTACGAGGCATGGAATGAAAAATTTATTCAGGCAAAATCTTCTCTGCGAGACAGGGAAAAGAAGCTGGATGAGGTAATTCTTTGTCCTTATCCGAATAAATCTTAGGTTTTACTTGCTTCGCCCACAGCCCAGTAAAGGATTTTGGCAATAATTAGAGGGGAGGCCAAAGACACTTGCTTTTAAATGTGCTTATGCTTTAAATGTTTGCAGAATTGGTATTTTTTTTTTTATGTCTGATACAGCGATCTCTTTGTCCAAAGAACTCATCAGTCTATGTTATCCAACGCATGCAGTTGAGATCAATTTTTAACAATGAAATGCTGCATGTGTCTTAAGTCATAGAAAAAGATCTTATATTGATTGGCTCCACGGCTATTGAAGATAAGCTTCAAGAAGGGGTACCGCTTCTTCCATGCAACTATCTCTTACGTTATCATGCTCGAGAAGCCCTCTCCTTAGTGCGGCCTCTTGAAATGACGTAGACTGTACGCCATCTAATGTTAACAGATCCTCGAATGAGGTAGGGCCCCTCACATGTGCTAGTAGTAGCCTAAGATAGTACCTTTCTCCTTCCGCAGGAGAAGCATGTGCAACCCTGCCAATTACCACCCCGCGTTCCCTAGCTTTCCAGATCTTCTGTTGCTTTAGCCACACAAAGTGCTCCGGATACTCGCTATACAAGTATCTTGGTCCTTTTTCCTGCGAAGAATTTTTGCGGAAGAATTCTGTTAGCATAGTCTTTGTACGATGTCTATCAGCAACAATCTCCTCAAGAGATTCATTGGCTTGGAAGCTAACAAGCTGACTATTAGGGGTGTGTACAGGCAATGGCAGAACTGGTGGATAAATGTCAAACAAACTGAACCCGAATATCCTCCATGCCGCCTCTGGTGGTGAAACCCATCTTCCCGATTGATATCGTTCAATTTCGTCGACAACTATATCTGGCCCGGCCCCTGAAACGTTGAACTGAACTCGATCATGCCCCTTGTATACGTACTTGTATAGATACTTTACTGCCTTGATGGTTGAACACACCTCCACATTTAGGTGACAGTCAAACATGGCAAGGAGGTAAGGATTGTAAGGAATTACCCACCTATTATCCATTGCAGCCTTTCTAACCATCACGGTTTCTCCTGTGTCTCGTCTCCTATACAGTGGGTAGGAGTCTGAACCATTGGTTGTAAATTCACAATTTTTTTTCGGATACCCAGACTTGCAAACTCTCTTCCTGCCTTTTACTTCCATGCACTGACATTTAGGGAAATCTACACCGCATGGGCCATGCATCATATGTCGTAGAACAACAGACCTCAAATGGGGATTATCCTGAGAAGGTATCTCCGCACACACATATCTGTCAAAGCACTCCAGATTCATAATCTTGTGGTTTGGTTTTAAAATTATCAAGAAATGTGCATGAGGGAGTCCGCGTTTCTGGAATTCAATAACATTTATAATTGCTGCAACTTCCCCAAATATTTTTTTCTCCATGATCTCTTTTCTCAGGACTGTTAACTTGGCATTGAAAACCCGCGCCACCAAATCAGGTCTATTCTGGGACTGTTCACCATCTGCGAGTTCTGCCTTGATCTCTGGCCAAGAAGGGTTGCACGTTATTGTCAAGAATAGATCCGGCTTCCCGTACTTCTGCACAAGAGCCATTGCATTTAAATAACGGCGTTTTATGTCACGAGGGCTCCCAAGAAAAGAAGGGGGCAGAATTATGCGTTTTCCGACGTTCGCTCCGCTGCTCTCCCCAAGCATTATTGTGTCAAGTATCCCTTGGTAGAGATCCGCTCGAATATCATCCTGGTTTAAGCGAAAGAAGTCAAGTCTTGTGTTTTCAATTTTGACATACATGTCTACAATGTATTGCTGGAATAATCCCCCCCCCCGTAGAAGCAAATTGCCAGGCTTGATCTGAAATTTGTATGCGTAGTACTCCCGACATGATATACGCTTGTCGGCCCTTGTGTTCCTTCTAGCAGCATCTGTGGAAATCAAAGAAGGTCATTACAAAGAAAAGTTTTTTTAACAGCAACCTTACTGGATCCTGCCACTAACATTCCACCAATTCACCAGAAATGCTACAGTCTTCTTGGAAGGAGGATAAATGTTAGTAAATAGCTTTTGTGTTTCATCATTGTAGCTTCTGTTTTGAATGAAGTAATAATATTGTTCTTAACATTTACAGGTGTCTTGTTCCAATCAATATGCATTTATGAATTTAACTAACGTGTTTGCTCAATAAATAATCAATAATATGTTCTCTGGCATGCCAGATCACAAACTGGTTGTCAGAATTTGAATTGTCTACATGACATTCCCAAATTACTGCAAAGACAACTTGAAACAATATTCAATAATATGTTGTATTCCTACCGAAGTTGTCCTACTCTAGTGGTTAAAACAGAGATAATAGTGATTTGGGATCCCATGACTAAAGTGATCACACTGTTAACCTAGTACTGGCCAGCTTAGCTGGCACTTTATATCCTGGCCATGATTTTTTGATAAAACTCAACGAAGGGTAAAATCAAAACCTACTCAATTTTTTACCAGCGCAAGAAACATTCTGTGAATAATAGTTCAACATAAAACTGATGTTTGCGTTAAGGACACCTGCTTTAAACTTGTAAGACACTGAATGGAAGTATAAAAGAAATCCAAAAATCTTCAACAGACCTGACCATATGATTCCTCATATTCTTCCTGCAAAGGAAGCTTGGTCCAAGTGCAAATGCCCCATGCTTTAAGGCGTTTGTTTGCTACTATTTTGATTTTTAGCAGACCTAATAACCCTTCAGAATTTTGGAACAAATATTATAGCGCTCTATCTGAAGATTTTAGAAAGGAATTTCAGCAAAATGAACAAATGATATTGCAACTAACAGCTGAAAAGATTGGGCAATTCCTAGAAGGAATGGGGAAGACATTTGGAGATTTTAACCTACAGCATTTGCAGGTTGCTAAGGATAGTGTAATAAACAGCACAAGAGATATAACCGACGCTTTGAATGCAACTATACCCATGGAGCAGTTGGCTTCTAGGAAGGAACTTAACGTTGCCCAAAAAACCGCATACAAAGCAATAATCCATCACGTCAAAACTGGCAAATCTGGGGCCTTCTTCATTGATGGTCCAGGCGGAACCGGCAAAACCTTTTTGTATGGTGCTTTATATGCCAAGGTGAGGTCTATGGGGAAAATATGTTTGGCAACTGCTTCATCAGGTATTGCAGCATCAAACCTACCTACTGGAAGGACTACCCATTCGCAATTCAAGATACCGCTGGACACTGAAGAAACAATGACTTGTGACGTCCCAAAGCAAGGTAGTTTAGCCTGTTTATTGCGAGAAACTTCTCTCATAATATGGGACGAGGCTTCAATGGCGAAAAAAGATAGTATCCAAGCTGTGAATTTGTTACTACAGGATGTTTGCAGTAGTACAGAAAATTTTGGTGGCAAAATTGTCGTATTTGAAGGGGACTTCCGCCAAGTACTTCCGGTTTTACCACGCCGTACTCAGCAGGAAGCGGTTGAAGCAAGTATTGTTAGTTCAAATCTATGGGACAGTCTTATAAAGTTTAGGTTAACCGAAAACATAAGGGCCCGAGCAGATCCAGAGTTCTCTAATTTCCTCCTCAAACTGGGAAACGGGGAGTTACAGACAACCGAGGATGGAGCAATTCAATTGCCACCAAATTGTAAAATACAGATAACTGCAATTTTAAGAATGACTAAGCATTGCTATGCAGGGCGGTAAAATCAAGACCACGCTGTACAACGATGAAATTATGGCATATGAAGATGTGATCCACTATAGAATGGAATATGAAATCTCAGGCGCAAAGCTGAAACTGATCCCTGAAAAGTATAGACCTGATGCTGACGACCATCCATTTCAACTTAGTTTTACTAACAACACTCTCATTTAGCAAATTGGTTCAAGCCTTCCACCCGGTCCTCAGTATGTGCCACTTGGATCCATTCCAAAAGCTCTTGCAACTGCTGACCGATATGGTAAGCCTACATGACTATAGGCTGCACACGTGTTAAATGAAATTAGGGGTCAACCAGTAAACCTATGTTTGGCAAAATGCAGACGCTTTAGGAATACTCATTTACGCCAACGAAGCACGCCAGGTGCCCCGGCAGTCTGGCCCAGCCGTGGATGTTTGTGAGATTATCATTGTTGATCGAAGGTAGGTCCGCCTCCCCCAAAAAACTAAAATACTTAGCTTCACATGGCATTATGAAGTTCTTATAGTTAGTACAGAGCAAATGATTGGCCAGTCCTTAGAGGTCGCATCAGCAGCCTTACCTAATAGCAAACTCTCTTTGCGGCGTTGCAGCACAGCGCAGCCGATGATAATAACAGTCTGGGCAGACCTGGTCAGCAAGGACTGCGAAGCCTTGAGGGACATTGTTCAGAAATTTCCAATCATTGGACTTACCTCATTAAAGCCATCCTATCATAAAGGTCATAAAAAGTCCAGATGCTTAAAAAATAGCTGGAGCTACTGAAGTCATTTCTATAGATTTAAATCATTAAACAGTTATGTTAAAGGTTGTTGATGTTGACTCCAGATGGCTAAAATGTTGTGCTTTGTATCTATTGCCACAGGTTTTTCTCTGTCCACAACAACCTCAACTTTCATTATGCTTGGACCAGAAGGAGAAATGGCTGAATCACTTCGTTCATGGTAATTCATTCTCATACAGTACAGTTAGATAAATCAATTTGGCCCAAAAAAACCAAGGCATGAACTAATAGTTTACACTTTTCGTTAACGTTCAAAAAGGGCCAAAGCAAATCAAGAGGTTGTGAAGGTCAAGCAGGGTCAGGTGCTAAAAGTGTGCCTTCCAGAAACTCGCCGCATAATCACTTCCCTTAAGAACCTGCGCAACAAAAAGGTATTGAACAAAAATAATGCATAATCATATCACCATCTAAGTTATTCCTGGTGACCAACCATGTTAGGCTCACAAAAAAGACCTTTTCCTGGCCACGTAGGAAGCTAACAACCTAGGTGTTAGTTAAGAACTGCTTCTACCAATAATACCGCAAACTGACAACTTAAGTGCAATCCACAGGCGTTGGACACTTTGCAGGAGGAACGTCATCGGCTTCATGTTTCAATTCCTGAGTTTGACAAGAAGGATGTCAGGTTTTACCTCGGGTGCAGTCACTGTGGAACCCGTAGTAATAGAGACATAGATGTCAACTACAAATGTGATGCATGCCATCGCGACAATGTCACCTCCTCTCCAAGGTAAAGTTAATCATAGCTACTCAATACGACTTTTTAAAAGTGGAATGGTATGCAAGCAAAGTACACTAACACCCACTGTATAATTTCAGAATGAATATAACATTTGAAGCTATCGATGAAACTGGCTCATCTACATTCACAGCTTTTACTGAGGATGCTGAAAAACTCTTGCAGACAAAAGCAGCTGCCTTGTATGCCATGTCCCCAGAGGTAATTCCTACGCTCGTGGTATTTCAATCGCATTCAGTATAATTAGATAGGTCAAATAAGTCAAAGCAAGGCAGGGTATGAACTATTAGCTAACACTTTTCATTCACATTCAAATAGAGCAAAAGCAAATCAAGAAGTGGCGAAAAGCTCCACCTTTTTAGATTTACTGAAACAAAACACTATAATCAATACTTTAATCCACTTTTGTAGGAGAAGCAGGGCTACCTTACAGACCTCGAGAGCAAGATTAGAGCTACAAGTATCTACATCCAAGTTGGCCCAGCAACATCTTTATCACGCAACCGAATTCTTAAGTGGGTTCTAAAGCAACTATCCCTAACTTAAGTTGCTGCGTAGGTGCCTGAACTGATTATCATTTTGCAAATCGTGTAGTCAGGTGAATATTTTGGAAAGACTAGAACAATCAATGTGGGAAGAATGGCTTTACTTTTGTCGGATGAAAGGCCGCAGAAAATAAATTCCCCGCACGACTAATCAGTTCAGCTGCTTATTAACCACCCTATGATCAATAGGACCATTGTGTGCTTACTTATGTAATATTTGCTATCTTTGTTGCAAGAACATTAAACCTATATTGTGCCAGCCACAACTTTTGCTTATTAACCACCCTATGATCAATAGGACCATTGTGTGCTTACTTACTCATGACTGTCCTTTTAGATCAACTCTTGATCCACAGTTTGTTGTAATATCTGTGTTGCTGGCTTCATGCTTGTAGTTTGCCTGGCAAATAAACCGTGTTTTATTGGAAAATCCGACAAATTCTCCTGACCTATCTATTGATTTCAAGAACCCTGTGTTAGCCTCCCCACTGGTAATAGTTCATTTCTTCCAAACATGAAATATTTAGAGTCGTCAACCCCCAAATTATCTCCTTGCCTTACTCCATCAGGCGGGTTTTAAAGTTGAAACTAAATATAATGATTATTCAATAGTCTATGTAAAATTGCTGTCAATAGGAATAATCGAGTCACTATTGACATTAAAATGCTTATAAAAAATATACAAAGAGTCAAAAAGTGACGGCTCTTAATAGAGCATAATTTTTCTTTTTCCTATGAGAGTACAAACTTTCGAAGATTTACACACTTTTAAGACCGTTTTATATAGTTTATTCGTATAAAATTAGCGTAATACAAATGTAATCAATTTTCTTAATCTACAAAACAATCAATTATTTTCATGTCCTCTCTTCACCCATTTGCAATATTCATATCCAACTTCGGTAGCAAAACTTGTATAGATTACAACCAAAAGGACATATCCCTCTTCAACATTTGTTCCAAATTGCAGATTAATAAACGATCCCTAACTTGTATAAATTCCTTATCGGTGTCGTTTGCTCACCACAGTCACACCATCTTTCAATTATCTGTGCCTATCTTCCTTGCATTTTTATCACTCTGATAAGTGCACAGAAGGTGTTTGATATTTTGCCCGGGAAAATGTTCAAACAATGAACTTGGTGGGGTGGGCAAAGACACCTGTATTTATTTTGAGGAAAAAGGTGAAGGAAGTGAAGTAGGGTGATATAGGTGTAAAGTGAGGTGAGGTGAGGTGAAGTAAGGTCACAGTTTGGGAAATTGAAATGAACAATTGAGGTGTATCTATTTACTGAAGACCTGTTGTTTTGCTGCTATGGTCTTGAATTTTATTTTAAAAATGTTTTGATTAGAATAACTCTGGTGTTTAAGGCAGTTGTAAACGCTTGGTAAGTTGATACTTTCCATGTTCATCTTTTATTTTGAGCTGCCTGATCTTTTGGTCAAATGGCTATTGTGTTTCTGCTATAATGTTCTTCATCATGTTGGCCTCTTCTCTTCAGTTTGACATTACTGTCTTCCTGTCTACACTTCTGCTGGTGTTTTTTACGAATTTATTAAAACACCTCTATTGTTTACAGTTGGAAACAACATTTGAGTACCTACTCGATGCTATGTCCTTGTTTTGTTTTCAGTTTTTTCATGCATAACAACTTGGACTGAAACCTGTCTATACTCTCTTCAAACAGTACTGTGCATAATCTTCCTTTGTAAATCGATGATATTTGCCTGATATACCGATTTTTAAATGTTCTTTAAAGTTGTGTTAGATGACTAAGTTTTGGGTTAAATGTACTAATACATATGCTACATGTGAAGTCAATCATGAAACAAATGAGCCAACTTGCTAGAGAAGGTGCAAGGAGTCCGTATTCTATCAAGGTCAAGGTCATTGAGAAAAAACAAATATGCATACTTCCTTGGATAGCAACACACTGGAATGTCAAATGATTACATTTCAAGCTGAAGAGGTAAGTTCTACGAAATTCCATCAGTAATATAATTGAAATAGTATTTACTTGTGTACGACACTTGCACAAGATGGAATCTAATGACGAGACTAATTGTTTAGCCAATAGATCAAATGGGGTACATTTGGGAGGTTGCTTAACACTTAGCACAACTAATTTATTATGATCAATTACACCTTCATCGTTGCATAAACATCCTTCACCTACTGCAGGGAACTAAGCTGAAGACTATCCTATACAATGAAGAACTCGAACTGTTTGAGGGTCTTATAGAGGATGAAATGGAGTACGAGATTTCAAATGCTCAAGTGAAGCTGATACCTGGTCAGTCCTGGGACACTCCAGACGATTGGATATTTCAGATTGAATTCAACAAAAACACCACTGTGCAGCCTGTTTTTGGGACAACAACTCCAGCTAAACCTGACTACATATTCATTGCTTCTATCCCCAAGTCATTCTCACTTGATGATCAATACGGTGAGGCGTGAATAAATCATTTCCCTGTTTAAATTCCATATTTGCAAATAAATTGGCCAGCATCTGTAATTGTTCACTTACTAATTAATAGTAGTTAAACTATAGATGTACTGGGAATTGTTATATATGTGGATCAGAATTACCAAGTTCCTAGGCAAAATGGCCAGCACTGGGATGTTCGCGAAGTTGTCATTGTTGATCAAAGGTAGATAAGCTACTCAACAAATGAATCTTACCATTATAAATTAAAAACATGCTTAGCTATAGCAGCTTCTAGCTTGTAGATGTCATCTTATTAAGATCACCATGTGGTTTTCTCATGTAGCTATGAACAGGTAATGATAGTGACAGTTTGGGGAGAACTAGCTATTAAGGAGTGCAAAGCACTGCAATCCATTGAAACACACTTTCCAGTCATTGGCTTCACGGCTCTAAGGACATCTTACCAAAAAGGTTCTCCCCCTTAGCATAATAACAGTTTCAGAGTTATAACAACAGTCTGCTATAAAAAAACCTTTGACAAACCTACGTGCTAATCATGTAGATTTTTCGCTGTCTACAACACATTTAACATCCATCATCTTAGATCCACAAGGACAAAAAGCTGATGCACTACGTGCTTGGTAAGAGCTCTAAACTGCATTACTGTTAGCATTACCAGATATTACTCCTTTCTGAACATAAACTATGATAGGGGAGAGGCAAATAAAAACCTACTTGCTGCAAAGAACAACCACGTCTGTGAAGTGCGCCGCCCAGAAACGCAGCGGGTCATAACCACAATACAAAGGATACTTGAGCAAAAAGTATGCATCCATCTCATTAGCAATAAATAGCTTAATAGGTTATGTCTTAAGCTTATCTGTACCTGTCAATGCATGCTACATTTAAGTGAAAAAGCAGTTAATATAGCAACTCACAGATTCAGGATACTCTACAGGAAGAGCGACACTGGTTGCACGTGCAGCTACATGAATTTGACCATAGAAAAATACGCTTATACCTTGGTTGTAGTGAATGCGGAACAGGCAATAGTGAGGACATCGGTGTGGCGTACGCATGTACCACCTGCTTAACAGAGAATGTTATTTCCACTCCTAGGTAAGGGATCATGAAACTAGGCTAAACAAACACCCACACAAACTTACACACCTTACACAAAACTAAATTGTAAACGCAGGATGGCTATAACATTTGAGGCAGCGGATGAGACTGGAGCCCATTTTTTCACTGCGTTAACTGAGAACACGGAGAAGTTGCTACAAGTTAAAGCAACAACCTTGTTCTCAATGGCTGCGCAGGTACTCATAGCTGTTTAGTATTTTTTAAAAATAGTCTGCACCTTGCCAGCCTAACTAGGCAACGCTCAATAATTGAACCTAACTACAGATATGGATGATATTTGGTACAGGAAAGGGAGGACTACCTTCTCCAGAATGAAAGCCGGATAAGAAGTACTCCCATTTACATTCAGGTGGCACCGGAAACCTCTCTTTCTCGAGCTCAAATCCTGAGGTGGATGCTGAAACAGATTTCCCTGACCTAAACTAGAATAGTCCAACGCCAGCTGAAGAACTTATCGTAGGCTTTTGTTCCCCGCGCACATTTTGACGTACAAGAAATGCATGTTTTGGAGATAGCCAACCCAACAACAGTTGCACGGAGCCACGTAGGAAATAAGCGCAGCGGCACATTACTGGACTTAGAAAATAGATAGTAGCATGTAACAAATTAAAGCTCTGTTGCATTATTAGTTTACGCTTATAAGTTGGTAGCTTGGTTAGTTCTACATTACTTATGTTGATTAGCAATGCACAACAACACTTGCATTTGCCGAAGAATTTATAGCCCCTACTTTACAACTAAAAGGGTTAATGCTATCCTTAAATGGTTAATGCTATCATTCACTGAAAAATATGGAAGATCTATTGCTATTTCATTTGACAATAATCCAAGTTCATCCTCCGTGCAAGTTCAAGCCAGCTTAAGATCATCAACTTCGTTGGTTACTTTTGACATGTTTCAATTTTTCAATAGGATAATCCGCGATTATGGAGGGTCTTCGAGTATGAAGGTTATGAAATTATAAGTTCACGATACATGTGTAATTAAGATTAGGAATACAACGAAACTGGTTTTCACATTGTTTTTCACATGTGTACTGATAATTGTTAACGAATATCTACGTAGAATTCATACGTCCGTATAGCCAAAGCTTTATAATAGCAAAGATCTATGATAGATATCGAGGTCAAGTACGAAGTCGTTGCGCATGCCTAATTACATTAGCTTCATAATCAAAACCTAAATTAAGCTATATATAGGAACCTACACATGCAAAAACAACAAGAAACAAATTTACATAGCGCGCGGTTCACCAACTAGTTTGCGTAAAAGTAGGTACATTTTGCTCCGTCTTTGCATGCACAGTTTGAGTGACCAATTTTGTTACGTTATGACACAATCTCATTACATAAGAAGTCCATTTATTATCAAGCGCTTAAATGAACCCGCTTGACATGTCTTTTTTTTTTTTTTTATGTGAGTAATTCATGTGTAAGACGGTGTAATCAATAGTCCTATAAAACGCAGATAATCTTGTAGATTCATTAAATAAAAAAAAATTATGTAACTGTTTTGTGATTAATTTCATTTGATCGACTTAACTAAGAACTTTCGTATAAACTAAGTTGATGACTGGTAAGTTGAGCATGAGGTGAATGTTTTTCAGTTTTTATGTAATAAAACAAACTTAAAATTGTATTCAATTCAATTAACTACCCGTCACCCCCACATCTCACCTTCGTCGCCCTCCTGCCGTACTACGCACCACCGCCCACCAACCCGATTCGGCCGCCACCACCAATCGCCTCTCCAACCTCAAATCTGTTTACTTCCTATACCGTAATCATGACTCTTTTAATCGGCAAATCTTGAAACCCACATCTATTTGTTACCCAAATCATGACTCTGCTTTATGAGTGATCGAATTTAACTTGTAATTTGTTGTCATTCTCGAATGACATGCAAAACCCCAAATCATGAATGTTTCAATTCATCGGATGAGGAATCTACTATCGTCCCTGATTCGTTGGTTTCATATTATCCCTCAATTAGAAAATCAACGCCACCAATATCGACATTATCACCAACTTAGCCTCAATTAGAAAAAATATTAGCAATAATACTATGATAAAATAGCTAACAGTGTTACTAATGACGAATGAACACCATTAATGGTGAATGGGTTAATTATAACAGAACAATAATAATTGGGAACAAACTAAAACACCCTTAGTTAGCTAATGCTTCATCTTAGTTAACTTGCTCGATATTATAATATTATCCCATAATTAGCTAAGTTGGTGATAATATTTAGCTTGGGATCATAAGTTGGTTTCGTATTTTCTTTTGGGTCTCCATTATTTTCTTTGTTAACTTTTATTTTCTTGCTGCGGTTTTTAAGTTGGTTTATCCTACCATCTTAGCTATGTCTCTCTCCATTCTCTCAATTCTGGTGAGCTGGGTATTGGCCGATTATAGCAGACACTGGTGACGCGAGCTGGGTATTGGCCGAGTATAGCAGACATGGTGGCTGAAGTGGTCCTGCTCGATGACATGTGGAATTGGTGATCGATTGATGGTGGCTTGAATTTATGAAGCACGCGCCGAGTCGGGTTTTTAGGTGAAGAAGATTGCTGTGAATTGGGTTATTGGAGGTAATTAACCGAATATGGTGATTGTTGAGTTTATTGACCCGGTACTTAACCGAGGAAAAGGGGGTGAATTAAGTACCCTTTTTTAAATTTTCTTTGAACTTTAAAGCGAAATGTGTTCACGATTGATACTGAAACAATACACAGGCGAAATTGAACAGTCTCGGTGACTGTTCAAACAATCTGGATTGCGCTGTACTGTTTGTTTGATCGAATGCGTGAATAAAAAGGAACAAACGAAATCAAGAGCAGACGAAAAGAAAGAGAGACAAGAGGCACACGATTTTTAACGTGGTCCGACCTACTCTCTAAAGGTCTACGTCCACACTCTCTCTTATATATTTACCTTATAACCAAACTCGATTACAAAGTAAATCCCCACGATCAACCCCGATCGTGCAACCCGAGTACAACCCCGTACCCCAAAAGCACTCTCTCAAAAAATAAGATTACAACTTAAATTGTCTCCTTATATGGTTCAATAGTTTAGAACGGTGGAGAACAATAAAATCCTTATGAATATACAATCGTGTATACTCACAACGATCTCAAGAAATTACGGCTTAAAGTGATTTTTGCAAAAGTTAAGAGATGAAAGATTTTGGAAACAATTTTGCAAAAAAAAACGAAGGCTTTGAAAACAATTAAGAACTTAAGACCCGTGCACACACAATCTACTTTTTAAAGGAACTAGTTGGTTTACGGCGCGCTTCGCGCACCGTACCCAAGATATTTTTATCGACGTAGTTTTGTTTTTTTAAGCGTAGCGAACTCACGAAAGTTAAAGGATGAAACAGAAACTCATTAACGATTAAATTAAACTGATCTCATACCTATCTTGCTAATTTATGTCAATCAAACAATAGACAAGCATTTGTGAAGCAACACAACCCTATTTGCATTTGCTCTTACTAAAAAACACACTTTAATTCACAAAGCAACATGTTGATACGGATGGATTACCAAATAAGAATTGCTAATTAAAAATGGAACATTAAAATCTCATATAACTCAATAATGCAATTCCTGTAAAATTGCGTTCATTGTCAATTCTAAATGCATTCAGTGTATCAAAGGTATGTGAAGCATAAACCTAGAAACTTATTATGCTGCATATTTCCAGGATCAAATCACACAGAATGTAGTTTTGTACTTGGTAGCAATAAGGATGTCACACACTCAATGGTTCGATGTATATTTCTTGGGTATTTTCAGATCTTAGAAGCGAAGGTGAGACCTTCCTTGGGCAATTGCTCTAAGCTCTCAGCTTTGGGCTGGACTCTTGCAAACTTTGCAATGGCCTTGTTCTCTTCCGGGCTTCCACTCTCCAAGAACACTCCGACCACCTTCCCGTCTTTGATCCAGTAGGATCCAAACTTGTGCTCTGCTGATGCTGGCTCATTGTCACCGAATATGACAGCATCTCCCACATTGTCGCCGTAAAATTGCAAGGATAGATCAAAATAACGGGAATAGAAGTATGGTAGGTAGTCATATTCTTCGATTGTCTTTCCCCCTTGATTAGCTATAATTGCCTGTTAAGACAATTAAAACATGTAGAATTATCAGAGATAAAAAAAAGTGCGGTTACACTCTCGGTAAATCAAAACAGTCCCAACATGAGTTGCCCCAATGCAAACCTAAAAGGAATAGGACCGATCCCAAAAACCTAAAAAACCAATTTTAACCAAGTAATTTAATACCCTCAAATGGACTAAAGCGAAACGACGGAGCGCCATTGCTCGGAGGTCGACCCATGTTAGAAAAGGTCCCCGGAAAAGGTCAGACAATAATGAACGACGATGACAGGAAGGTAGAAGGCACTGCCTGAAAGATGGGATCCTAATTAGTTTGTAATATAAAAAGGAGAAAAAAATCTTATAAAGAAAAGAGGAAAAAACTCATTCTACCATGACGGAGTATGAGAACTATAGAAATATTAGTACTATAAGGAACGAGATACTTACCGGGTACACAAATAGCTTCCATTTGCCTGAAGCAGTATTCGTAGCCTGGTTGAATATGAAAACAATATAAGCAAGTTACTATACAAAAATTTCGAAGATTCTCTATGACGAGGAAAACAGAACTAACCTCAGCATCTGTCCATTGAGGGTTTTGCCTTTTAAGTTCCTCCCTGCATACAAAAAATTCTACACGCGGTAGGGGGAAAACATCTATGGAGATTATAGAGAAGTGTAATATATTATTCCTCCAAGAAGAATTACATACGCCAACAGAAGGCAGCCATCTCTTTGAAACTGTTCAGCACTTATTCTGATTGTCGGGTTCACATACAATTCAACAGGCTCACTGAAAAAGAATATGCATGATTAAAAAATCACAAACTTTGAGTTTGGAGTTAAAAAAAAATAAAAAATAAAAAAATAACAGAATAACAATTAAAAAGCCCATGTGTATAGTTTCATAAATTGCCAAATTGAACAATCCAAAAATTGGAATACCTACCTGAAATAGGCTTTTAAGTTGAACTTTACATACTCTTTCTTTGCCCGTCTACCATGTACCATTTTGTCTGCCTTCTGTTTCACCGTTATGTCTTTTTTTTCCCTCACTTCCGTCAAGAAAGAGAACTATTTCACACTCCCATGTAATAGGTTTTCTACAAACTTTGACTCTGTACGTTTTCTCCATCTGATCTTTAGTGATGGCGAGGAAAGTAAGATAATACAGAATGCCTTCAACTGGCTGGATGTTGGCTTTAACGAGACGTACCAACTCAATGGGTATGCCCTTTTAAACCAATCAACATATCTTACTTAGTTTAACAAATCAATTCTTACATGGGCATAGCATCATCTACTAATGATGCTATTAGGACAATTATTTCCACAGCCCCAGCATCACATAATGACCTCAGAATTTACACTTGCGAAGATTAGGAGATCAAAAAAAAAGTAGAGCTTGAGGAACCTAAAAAGTACACAATTATTATAAACTAAAATCCTAGTAAGCTGGGGAAGATCTTTACCATTTAGGACCAATGAATCTGCTCATGCTTCATGGGAAATTATACAGGATGAATTAATAAAACTCAGACTAACCCTAGGAACAGCGGCCCCTGTTTGATCGTGTTTTTTAGCTCAAATTAAAGATGAACCCTCCGAACAATTCCTATTTGATTTTTTATTAGCTCAGATCAAATAAAAAAATGAGAAGTGGGAAGTAATTAACATTGATCAGCTCAGCAATTACTTCAGATTAAGCTAAGTAATTAACTTTGATAAGCTAAGAAATACACAAACTAACAAATAAATAGAATGAGAAGGGGAAGTAGATCAGAGGTTAATTAGTTCATCTTAATTAACCCTGCAAATTAATTACTAATAACAATCAAATTATCCTAAGTACCATTAGATCCCAAAAGGTGTCACAATCGATAACACCGTAGTTGAATAAAGCCGACAATGGCATGGCGGTGAGCTGAAATAAGCTTTCTCAGGTTAGACCAAACCAAAAAAAAAAAAAATAAGACGAGATAAGGATGACCTTTCTGCACACAGAAAAGCCCTCTCTACTAATACCGTTGAAGACAACCTCCTACTAACAAATACCATAAGACGCCATCTGTAGACCTTATATTCAGTTTAAATAAAGCTGATTGTTAAATAGAATCACTTAGGACACCATATAAGTGAAGGAAAACTATTGTAAAAACTACATTATTTGTGTTAGATTAGTGCTCACTGGTCGAATTAGTGCTAACTTATACCTGATCCATGTTCTAGGATTTACCTTACGCACTGCGTTCTTGATCTCTTTTGAAGATACACCTTCAACCAAGTAATACGCATTCCCAAATCCGATCACCAAAACACCTCGCTCGTACCTAAGAAATCCCTTGTGCGGTCCGCTACTCCTAATCTCTCTTGGGCCTTTTCACTCATCTTCACTCCTCAGTCCACTACTCCTAATCTCTCTTGGCCCTCTTCACTCCTCTGCACTCCTCAGTCTCCTTTTCAATCCAGATTGTAGCACAGCTTGCTCCTTCAGTAGCCGAAAGCTTAAAAAGATAAATAGTACACTACTCTTGACTGCAAGAACAACAATATAAGGAAAAGAAAGGGTTTAGAATGCTAATTGAACTAAAACATATATAACAGCAAAGAATTCTCACCTTTTCAAGCAGGACTGGTTATCAATTCAAAATATCAGATAGCACAGACAACAATGAATAGTCAGTCAAGGATACAGAGAAAGCAAATAATTTTCGAAATACGAATTAAAATATATACGGAGTATAAAGTATAAACCAGAGGCCAGATAAATAGCTCACTCACAAGTTTGAATTATAGCACCGCATATCTTCCCTGTCATGCTAAAATGAATTTCGATCAACTTCCCCTGAATCTCTTGTCAGCCCCTGAGACCATATCTTTTATGCATTAACAACAATCCAAATGCTAGAAGTCCTACCACAATAAGTACGACTCCACTCATAACTACCAAGAGTACAACACATTAGGCACGTATACAGATATTTCATCATCCAATTAGTTTTTTTCAATTGAAATGGTCGTCCAGATGTTTAGTTGTTATGTTGATTCTTCTCATTCAATGGCTACTTCCTCCACTGAATGCAATCTTACCCAATTATCTTATATTATTCTCACTATAATAACCTATTGGTAAACAAAAGATAAGCACCACAAATACACGAAAAAAGAACCAGAGAATAGGAACATAGTGGCGTATGCTCCATTACCAATAGTAGTACAAATTGGAACATACTGAGGCCAGGCTATTACTTCAGATAACAAACGTTATCATAATAATAATATGCAGCTCAAGGAAATCATAAAAACACAATGTTTCTACATACCCCTCGGCTTCCTTTTCTGAAGCACCACCTTGTAGTGCCTGTTCCTCAGGCTCAACATCATCCTCGGAATCCTGCCATTCTGGCTCTGAATCCTCATAGGGTCGTTCAGGGGCCTCCTCTTCTTCTCCATCAGTTTCATAGTATGATCTCTCTTTGTCACTGTCTGAGAAATCCACAGGGCGCCGAGAAGTTTTAAGACCAGCTGATGACTTGCGAGGAATGTCTTTAAGTTGGCCTTTAAAGAAGAAAATGTATTTTTAGTATAATGTTCATTATGTATAATAAAACATGCCATAAAAGTTGATGACCATATTCATAGCCATTTTACCTTCTTTGCATTAATAATGCGCTTCTCAGCTCGAGCTGCCGCCTCCAACTCGTCCTCAAAATGGCGTCGTGAACCAGAACAACGTGAATCAGGTTATTAGAACATCGAGATGCCCATTAATCTCCTAAGCTGCAGATAGCAAAAGAAGCATACGTCATAAATGATTATGGTTTTAAGCAACATACGGTCAAAGATTTCAAAGACAGAAACATACCCCAGCTTGGTCATTTTCCAATTCTCGATATCAAAAACATCAGTACCAACATACAGGAAAATGAAGGTCTCATCTATAAATGAGTTTTTGGGCATCTGCACACCGAAATCAAATTAACAGGGTTAGAAAATAAGTCAAATCACAAGTCCACACTTAAACCTTACTAACAAATGAGATTATTATGTGATTACAAAGGGAAAAAGAGAGAAAGATTACCACAGGCATGTCTACTGAATATCTAATTTCATCAAAGGTAATAGCTAGAGATTGAAAAGGAAGAGCCATCCCTCTTTTGCCACTTCCTTGAACTTCTTGGATCTCTCCGACTGTTCCTGCAAATTTGGCATAAATGAATTTCTAGTAAGAATTATGAAAATAAACAAGTCATAAATCTTTTTTAGTTTTAGGATGATGACTAACCAGAGCGAGAAGATCGTCTTCCTCTTGAAGATAACTCAATGGCTTGACCAGTTAGGTTTGCTTGTTTCTGCTCCAAATCTTCTTCAGACAAAATAAATAGCCTGAGGCTTCCCAATTGCTGCACCAAAAGAGTTGAAACTCTGAAAAGAAAATCTCAAACATCATGAAGAACTCATTACATTCTAAAACGAGTACTTACGATTTAGATATGCACAGATGGCCAGATACAACCATCAACCTAAAAACTAAAACTTTGATTGAATTTTAAATTTGACTTTCAAACCAAAAAATACCCAGATCAATTACCACCAAACCCACCACCATTACCAAGTAAAAATAACAACTTTATGCAACACTAATAGTGAGGATGCAGCTCGTCTCACTCTTCTTCCAGTCGAAAAGATGCATGAGAGTATAGGAGAGCAGAGAAAATGTGAGAGGAACAGGAGACAACATCTTCGCACTTTTTTAATCACATTTAAACTATTACTCGTAGAATACTAAGAAATTTATAAAATATACAAAAAAAATACCCACAATTTTTTATATTTCCCCGCCTAAAAAATACACTTCAATATTTGTTATTAGAATTACATTCTTGAAGAGAAAAAAGCTAGATCGATCAAGAGAACGAGGGATTATCTTGTAATTTCTGTAGGGAAGAGAATGAGGGATTATTTGCTGTGGCCTAATAACACTTCTGATAACTACCCTCACTATTAGGAATACGAACTTGACCTGGTTTATGATACTTCTCTACAAGTCACGCTAATGGTCAAGTTTATGATAATGGTTCCTCAGATTTGGTAAATGTAGTTGGATTTTTATAATGCATTAAATAAATTCTCTAAAACGCTTAAGCTGCAGGACTTCCTAATTCTACTCCACCAGCCTACCAAACAACAGGCCACAAAGGAACAATTGAGCTAGGCATGGATTATGAGGGCAGGGCGCACCACTATATACTCCTATGAATAAGAGCGTGTATGGAGCCGAAAGAAGCGTACTTGGATTAGTTGGAAAGCAAAATTTCTTATAATTAAGAATCATCCAGTATGGTTCCTGTCAAATAGCAAGAGATATGTATCACATATGTGAGCTAGGTCAAACCGAAAACATTCTTTAAACTGAGAAGAGATATAGTATTTCATTAAGCAATATTAATCAACGAGTGAGAAGAACGGCTAAAATAGAACATTTGAAGTGAGAAAAATTCCGTGTTTTAACAACCACCAAAACCACAGCTTCTTGCTTTGAAAAACCGACTGATTTAATTTCTTAGCACCCAGTTTAGCATAAATCTAAGGGGACCAGCTACTGAGGGAGAGAATTCCTAGGTCTGGAACAGACTGAAGTGAAGAAGCATATATAAGCTTGGAAAAATCCTCATAAGTTCCAAGCAATACTAATTCGAAGAAGGGTTACCGGATTCGTAATTCGCTCGATTCGTTTTCGTAATTCGAATTCGCGATTCGCTCAATTTAGCATGTCATAATTCTCTAATTCGTATCGATTCGCCTAACGTACAAAACTAATAAAATAAAAAAATTAATTCCCAATTCACATAATTCATTAAAAAATGTGTACAGCTGCATTTAAATTTTTAAACAAAAGCTCCATAAGGGAACTCAAAAGGCACAATTTTCAATTTTTTCTGAATATTTTATGGGTTTTAAAGAAGTCATATAATTCGCTGATATGGGCGAAGTACCAACGAATTGGAGCGAATTGACACAAAAACGAATGGCGAATTGATTCGCTTCAATTAATAAGCGATTCGGAAGGGAGGGGAGCGAATCCGGTAACCCTGATTCGAAGTACTTCTAGACAAAAGACACGATACACAGTATACTTCAAATTGTTTACTTTGGCGACTAACAAGCATTATACTAAGCATGAAAGCAGCTAAACAGCATACCTAAAGGGAAAACATAAGGAAAGAAATCCTACAACATATCAACCCAAGCTTGATGCACGAATCATTTCTCACGTACCTAAACGTTTATAATTCGAAATAAGAGAGTAAAGACACATATTTATACGGTATAGCCCTAATAAGTAATAGCCACATTGCTACAGTATCCAGCATGTTGAGTCGTTAGTAATATATTTAATCTATAAGGACTGTGAGTCTGTGACACAGATGAAATTATAGTCCAACACATCCTACACAATGATGGCGATAAGTTTGGATGTTACAGCCAAATTCCAACATCAGAAATATACTGAATCTCAGAGGTCTTTATACGCGGAGCTTATGGAATAAATGTAGAAACTAATGAGATTCTAGTTAAACAGTAGGAGTTGTCACGCCTTGTTAGGAGGTAACACCGAACACATTTAGAGAGAAAATGAAAACATTTCTCTAGCTTCAATTTCTGCTGAGCTCAGAGCAGAAAGAGCAACATAGTCATTCTCATTCATACAAATATATAATCTTATGTACAGCTAACTAAACAATCATATAACTAAAGTACTCATAACAACAAAAATTAAGCTTTCAAACATACATTTCTTCTGATCATAGTCGGTAGGGTAATGCAAAAGCTAGAACAAATACATACTTTCAGAAAGGGAACCCCAGCTCTGAGCATGAACAGATAGCAAGGAAGTGAACAAGGCAGATGCAGTAGCACTGTGTAAAGGCATGAGAGATTGCGCGCCAGCCAACTCCACAGGAAGCCTACATTCCCATTATCATTCAATCAACAAATAAAACATGTTTAATTCTCGTATTAATCTCTCATATGTACATAAATCGATCGCTGCAAAACATGGCTTTAACTTAGGCAACGTAACAGAAAAATCGTAAAGATTAAAAGAAATTGACATAGTAGCTAGGCTTGCAACTACTAATAATTACTCCACTAATAATAATTTTGATCGCCAACACTAATATTCAATCACTCTTATTTTAGTACAACAACATTACCCTGTGCCTTAAGCTGAAAGATATTAAAAGAGAACCAACTTAATGTCCTTGAGCTTGCACCGGAACGAGAATGTAGCTGAATCTATTATCTGAACTGCACCGCACACTTTTAGATCCGCATTTAATAGACATCGTACGCCTGAAAGCCACCAGCGTCGCTCCCCACCTTTAACCACCGATGAAATTAATCGAATGAACAACAACAAAAAGTGAAATATTTGGTATTGAAATACCGAAAATCAATTAAATGGTTAGACCAAAACGTTATTGGGTAACCCACACCATCAAATTAACAGGAAAAGGTTACCGATAGTACAGGAAACCAGAAAGGAAGATGAAGAAGAAGAGTATATATGAGGTAAAAGATTAAATCGAAGGACAGAGGAAAAGGTGATGGAGGGAGATGAGCGATTCCGGATTGTGCCGAATGGCTGCCACGCAAAGAAAGAGGGGAAAGTGACAGGAAGAAGACGATAGGATGGTAAAAGATGTGCTGGATGGACAAGTAAGATTCGGAAGGCTGTAAAGAAAAGAAATGGACTACAAACAAACAGCCCAATGAAGCGGCCCAATAGACCGACGCAGCTACACTACCCGATAATAGAGTTGGACTGTAGCACTTGGACTATTCACCCAAAAACCCATTTCAAATGTAACTTCAAGCAATTTTACAATCTAACGGTCCAAAACATGCAATCAAGGAAATGAACGGCCACAAACAAGCAACACAATACCCCTTGTATCATAAATGGCAAATATATCAAATAAATCAGCGGAAACAAAATCCGCAATGTATAGCGGAAGATCCGTAGACCACAGACGCCTACCAATCGACCACGGAGACACATGGTGTGCTACCCTATTACATAACCTACTAACATAAACAAACTTAATAGAATCAAAAAAAAGGAACTAGTGACCATATTGTATCATAAATGGCAAATATATTTGATCGGCCTTTCTTTCGATGCTGCAAATCTCCAGCCACAACTAAGCAGTCTGTTTCGATAACCACATTTTTTAGACCAACATGCATCGCCTCTTTTACTCCTATCAGGACCGCTTCTGCTTCCAAGACCGTAGGATCACCGTCACCCCGTTGTTGAATTGTCAATCCCCATTTCACCACCCTTATATCATCTCTACACACAGCTCCCCACGACACACCATTTTAGATAAGCGGGGGATGAGTCTTTGCTTCTTTCATGCGAAAAGTTGTTGTGCAAACCTTCTTTTATATTGAGATTTGACCAAATCAAATCCTTATATTTTAAGCAAAGAATATTGTTTTCAAGGTCAAATATTTTATCCCTTTTTTTTTCGAGAAGTTTAGTTGCCTTTCAAAAGTAAAACTTGCAAAATATTATTTAGAATCAAATATTTTCACGGAATGTTTCCAATATTTTGCCAAGAGGATATTTTTTCAAAAGATTATTTTAACCCAAGTGATAAGCCGTGATTTATTGGACCGAATGAAAGAGCAAGCACAAATCGTATATTCTCACAAATATTCTAGATATGACCCAAGACGACTCAAGACTCATCCAATGCTCCATCCGTCTTTTTCTTCCGAGCGAAAGTATTTATGGGCCTGTCATACACATCTAGCACATACCATCAAATGAACGGGAATATAAAAAATGAAGGACTTGTCATCATCAATAAATTAAATGCAAGTGCAACAAATTCCCCCTTTGATGATGGCAAGTCCCTTATAACCGAATTCCCCCTCAACACAAGAATTAGTATTAATATCCAGACAATAGCGAAAATAAGGAACAACGATCAGTTTAAATAACATAAGCCAAGGTCTATCAAACACAAGAGAGAAAATCACCAGTCACAGGTCTAATATTAGCTAGCTAATTAAGTAAACTGACATCCCCAAATCTTTCCCCCTCTTGACATCATCAAAAGGAGAAAGAAAGCCAAAATAATGTCAGCGTAGATTACCACAGTCCAAAAAGTGTCGATGCACCCACCGGACACAGTCAAAATAGACATCATTATAGTGAGTGCAGACCATCAGTGAAAAATGTTTAACTACACACTTAGCAAAAATAAGTAGTAAGCAAAGTAAAGAAGGGAGCAGGTTAGGGCTTTTGTGAATGCAAGGCTAAGAGATTCTCAAGGATAGCTGGGATGGACAAGAGAGGGATAAGGGCAGCTTTGAGGGCCTCCAATTCTTGTACAGTTTTCTCAAAATCCACCAATCATCATGTCAGAAAGAGTCTCCAACTGTGAAGCCAAATCATTCGTACCTGCAACACTGTCAAACCCATCCTCATTCAACCCAACCAACCTATCATCTTTGATCCGAAGATGCATCTGACCCAGCAACCCATTTCTCATGCAATCCTACAAAGAGACACAATACCCATCCTCAGTAGATAGAATCCCCTTCTGCCACAGCACATGAGATAACCACATACCATAAGGGAGTTCCCGTTTTTTTGTCTCTGTACCAGATTGAACAGCAATAGCAACTTCCCTTATATGGTTAAACACCACATACGCCAAATTTACAGGCTGACCCGTCATGAGAAGGTACATCAATAATAGATCATTGATTGAACAGGTAACCCTAGAAGTGGATCTAGGAGTGATGGTGCGACGAAGCAGTTAAACAGAAACTGGTGAGGACCATTAAGGTTATTCGGGTAGATAGAAGTGTCTAAAGTGGCATCAGGTTTAAAATATCGTAAAACAGCTAGTGGTACAGCAACATCTAGTGATGGCCAACCTCCCTTGTTCCCCAATTCAACCCCATCACAAGAAATACAAAACAACTCTGCAAACTCCTCAGTTTTCAAACACACATCTTTATTGTTCACTTTAGCAAACAAGAGATCACCCGATGTATTTACCATGACTGACTGATAAAACTGAATGATTTCAGGGACAAACACGACTGACTGTTTGCTAAACATATCCAACCAACCTTGTTGTTTTAAAATATCCAGAAAAAAGGAGAAGGCAGGTTTAGAATCTAACCAAGCTCGAGGATTGTACCTACCCGGAAGAACATTGTGTTCACACAGCCGAAGACAGTGTTTGAGAGCTGTAGCCGACATCCCCACTGATTTGAGATGAGCTACCACACGTTCCTTATCAACAACAGTTGCAAGAGTTGCCTTCACACTAGGACCACTTCCTTCATCTTCTTGACGGCGCTTGGTCTTAGACTCCTTTTCCAGAACATGCAAGCTATTTTCCAACACAGGTGCCGTTTCCTCTGTAATTTTTTCAGAAACAATGGAATCATTAATAACAATTCCTCGTCGAGCCCGAGACCCACGTTTGGAAGGCATGGAAAATCGAGCTTCAGGTTGGGAAGACTTTTCCTCCACTACAATTGGTGACTCAAGATCGGTTGCATGCACAGATTTGGAGCGAGTGGATAGGGTGGTTTGTGAGGCGGAGAGTTTGGATTTAAGAGGGGTGGATGTGGATGTGGGGTGGTTTTCAGGCTGTTTTGGAGGAGAAGGTGAAGGTTCAGATGCCACCGGTTTGTCGGATGTGGTGGAGAGGGTGAGATGGGTAGGGTTTGGGTTGGATGTAGCTTTAGATCTGGTGGTTATGGTTTTGGAAGTGGTGGCAGCATTACCGGTGGTGCCATTGTAAAGAAGAGAGACGGAGAAGATGGTTTTGAAGTTTGTGAGACTTGATTTTTTGGGATTTAGACTATGTTTATCAACTAGAGTCTTGGTAGGTCTAGGTTGGGAGGGTTAAAAATAAAGACGAAATAGCAAAATAAATTTAATTGTAAATGAAAAATAAAATGTTAACCCTGAGTCTAGAAAATGAGGTCCAAAACAATGTGAGGGTCTAATGTTAACCCTCAACTCAAACTGAGTCTCAGTTTCTTTTTTCAAGGTTAACCTAGGTCTTTGATAAAGGATGCAAAAAGTGGATAAGTAAATTTGGAGGAATAAATCTTAATTTTTAAAAAAATGAGAGGTAGACCTAGGGTTAAGGAAGGTCTGAGACCTAGTTGATAAACATAGTCTTAGGTGTGACTTAATTCTACTAAATCTCTTGAAATTCTTCCCATTTTCATGGTAAAAAAATATGTTGTGTTAAGTATATTTTTGTATGGTTATTTAATAACAATACTCTGAACTATAGGGGTGTTTCTCAAAATACTACGAACTACATTTTAACTCCCATTATAATCAACTACTATACCCTTTTGCTTTTAATAGAATTGCTCATTTAATGACCTGTTGTAGCAGCAGGTAAACCAAACTCTTTCTTCCTTATAACAATCTTCATCTTCTATTCTTCTTCCTCCTCCATAACCACATTAATTAACCTGCAATTTTTTTCAAATTATTTCCCCTCTCTAATTCATTATATATCCTATTTCTTTATAATCTCATTTATCCTTGAATTGGTGATACAAAATTAAACACGAGATAAAGTGGAGGCAAACTCGGAAGCGAATCTGGAAAATCAACAAAAAACTTAAAACAAGAACCGTAATTACAGTTCCTCAAATCAAGCATCGCACCCAAAAATAACCATCGTAAATCAACAATCCAACAAAAAGGCACATAATTAGTTCACAAATCAAGAAAGCCCATCTTAAATAATCTACCAAAAACATAAGAAATCACCTCCAGAATAGAGATAAATGGGGAACATTAATCCAGCCCAAGCAATTCACTAAACAAGCTGATCAAAGCAATATTCAAAGATAACAAAGCCTCAATAATGGAACAAGAAAACGAGGTATACTAATCGACCGTGCCAGGCATCGCGGCTGCTACACATGCTGCGAGTGTGACTCACCAGAATCAGCAGCACCAATAATAATGCATATGTTCCGAGTTCGATGCAACAGAATCATTGCGGCGCACTCACGCCAATAAAAAGCGGGCACTGCAATGATATTTAGTGGTAGTGGTAGTGGTAGTAATGCAAATGTGGGAGAATGGTGGGATGAGTTTCAATAGTACAAGTATTGATTGGGTGAATAAAACTACCCCAAGTAGCTTGTTTAGATTTAGCAAAAGGATAATCAAACCAAAAAGTCTATGAGTTTTCCCCAAAAATGGGGAAAATTACAAATATGAGTACATTCTTAATGAGTCTGTGTCTAGCGGAAGATTAATGGTGTTTTGGAGTAGAGAATTGATGTTTGGAGAGTGATGGAGTTTGGAAGAGAAGAGGAATGGAGTTACAGGAGGTGTGATGGAGTTTTGGAGAAGAAAACAAAAGACAAAAGAAAAATAGACCGGTGTAGCCGGTAGCCTTGCACATATTCTAGTAAAAGAGAAATGGTGTAGTAGTTGATTGTAATGGTAGTTAAAATATAGTTTGTAGTATTTTGAGAAGCATCCTAATACTTTGTAGTATTCTCATTAAATAACCCATTTTTGTAATTGAATTGAATTAAATTAAAAATCAATTAGAAAACCGATTTGAAGGTGAATATTATTTATGAATATAACATGACTTGTATTACGGTTGAACTCATAAAGAGTAAAGAAAATCTCTATTCTTTAAAAGGTGATATATTTTTACATAAGAACTTCACTCTTGAGGTGTGTTTTTTTACATACGAATTTTACTCTTTTGCATATGCGTTCAACAATTTTGACCTTGTCATCAAGTTGATTTTTCTTCTCCCTCCACCTCCGTTGAACACCCCTTGCTTTGGCAGACCTCGACTGTCCACAAGGGGAAAAAAAAATCGACAAAATATTTGTGAAAAACGAACAGCTCGTTACGCGAGGCATAATTCATAAAGTAGTAAGGACTCACTTGTGGTCAAAAAATTCAAACCCAAGATGTATAAATTCATTATTCTTAAGTTCAAGCCCAAAACAGGGTTGAACACGCTTCAGAAAGGCTCAAGTTACAGTAGAATGGTAAAATACACGGGCATGTTTCAGGAAGAAACTACATTATGTTTGAAGAATAAATCCCTGCACAAAGTTTGTATTCGTTTTTGCGCTTCAGATTAGAGGGATCTTTAGGCAGCAACCTTCTTTGCTGTTACTGAATTGATTATAGTCGCGAATTCTGGGCCCTGCACAGTCAAGCGTTTTATTACGTACAGCTTTTCAATGCATCGACATGTGAAGCCTTTGGGGCACTGATGGATGTTATGATGTTATCAAGAGACTGAGAGAGCTAAACAAATTAATCATGTTACCAAAACTATGACAAGACACCTCAAAAATCACCCCAAATAACAATTCAAAGCAAAAAAGAGCAAACATATCTAAATCAGTCTTTGATAAACCAGATTTTACAGTGTGCACGGGAGATAGTGATTACAGCAACTAACCATATCCGGAAAAATGAGGATATATTACGACAACATTTGGTAATTGCATTGATATTGCATTTTTCAACAAAGTGATTTAGGTTCGAGACTACGCGATTATTTTGTATATATCCTAGAATGCTATGAAGAGTTGTTAATTTTCACACACCCTGAGATGAAGTGAGGATATGTATGGATATATAGATAACATCATGTGTGGGATTGGCTGCAAAGAGTTTTCAATTTTTTCATACCTTTAACGAAGCACCTCCAACAAGAAATCCATCTATGTCCTCTTGCTTTGCAAGCTCAGCACAGTTACCTCCATTAACAGACCCTGCAGTAATTTAAACAAAAAGAAATAAAGTAACGAAACATAGCAGATACTTAAAGCTCTAGCAACAGAGAAATTTGTGTAAACATTCCTCCGCAAAGAACAGTATACTCTTTCACCCAGGCAGGATTAAATTTACATAGTATATTTCATATACACATAGAGAATATGTGAATGGAATTTGCGATGAAGTTGTAAAAGCTTGCTAGCAAGAAAATCCCCAACAGTCACCAGTCTACACAGTTCCATCCCCAGGGTAAAGCAAACTAATGTATTGCCTCCGATTCAAAAACACTGGCCATTTCATCAACAATGGCACGATAACCAAGGTACCATAAAAATTGGGGAAGGGGGAGAAAGTGAATCATTTTAACTAACAAACGAAAACTTTAACATAGATTGGGACAAAAGTATAAGTGAACCACTTGGTTGAGAGCATCATAGTTTTTTTTGGGACTTTTAACAGAAATGGCAAGTCTTTTTGAATCAGCACCAAAGGTAAAAATGGTAAGTATGAATGAGTCGAAGGCTAGGAAAGTATAGTTTAGCTAAGAGCTGATGTTGTGTTCAGCACAAGAATGGAGGCAATAAACAGATTTACTAATACAATTCCAGGGGTGCATATGAGTACATTTTGGCTAAAGATCTGTTTGTCGATGATGTGTCATATCCAAGACGACTATGACACGAAATTCCAGGATAATGAGAAGCAGTATTTGTAATGAAAGCATGTTTATTATGATGTCTCTACCTCCATATATGATACGGGTCTTGTCAGCAACTGCTTCAGAAACATTCTTTTTAAGCCAATCCCGAACAGCAACATGCACTTCTTGAGCCTGCTCAGGTGAAGCTACTTTACCAGTACCAATGGCCCATACAGGTTCATAAGCAATGACAACATTTTCCCACCAGAAATGAGGGGAAGTTGAGGTTGTTGCCTATTTTCCCGCTGTTGACCCTTTCTTTCAGGATGCAGTTTGTATGCAGTCCCTGTATTTTCTCGAAAGTATCTCTAACTTACTTTGACCAAATCAATCATAATCCTGCATCTGTGAAAGTGGCGATGTGGGCTTGTTGACTCAATACCTCTGGACTAGCTGATAAATTTGGGCCCAACAATTGCCCCTTGTTTGCTCTTGAATCAGGCCCTATTGAAGAGGAAACAATTTGTTGAACAATTTCGGACTTTGAATCAATCCACTTGCTGAACTTGAGTTGATAGTAGTCAAATCACAATAAATGAAGCAAGCCGCCCTCGGGAAACTAATCTCTTGAGCATTGAATTGGGACTTATATATTGCGTTCAAATCCGGCTATAAATACACCAAAAAGAAGTCAGACTCCAAAAATCAATTAAATTCCCACGAGCTTCTTCCTTTTCCCCCTCTTGTTTCAAACCCTAATTTCCAACAATGGCATCCGCATCCGAAGCCATCCCTGTGGAAGCTGAAGAATTTACCTTCAATAACTCTATTTTTACCAATCACTCCTTCTTTGACACTAAAATTGACTCTCCAAGTCGCTTGAACCCAACCGTCGTTGATTACCTCAAAAAGGAGGGCTTCATCCCTGAAGGTACCGAGGTCTTCGTCCCCAATCATCACTTCATTACACAGTCCTGGTCGTCTCCAGGCTGGTTTTGTATCTATGAAGTTGCTTTTAGGGCCGGTTTCAGGATTCCTAGCTCTCCCTTGTTCATCGACTTTTTCAAGAATGTGAAGGTTTCACCCTGTCAACTAATGCCATCTGTCTGGAAGCTTCTCTTTGCGGTTGACAGGTTGTGTACCCTGAAGAAGGCTTCTTTGACAATCGAAGATCTGAAAAACGTTTACTCGCTGAAAAC